>JAKTPS010000076.1:0-57319 GCA_030556275.1 Lipomyces sp. NRRL Y-27488
TCAAACCATGGGTATCAAAACCATGGTCAATTTTTTTTGGAACCAAACAGGCCCTTATATTCTGTAAATAGGCAGATTACGATTGACTGTCACCAAGACGACTCTCCTACAAGAAATTCGATAAGGAGAAATTCGATAAGGTGGATCTTATTCCTTGTTGGCAACTTGAGTTCTGTTCGCTGTTCGTGATCTATTGCTACGGTTCACCTCAGTAAAGTAGGCTACGGGAGACAAAAATTGACGATTTAAGGAAAGTTGGTTGCCCAGAGATGGTCTTATGGCAAAACAGAAATTAATACTTTCAATTAAGGAATACCTTGGTGTTTGATCGACTGCATTCTGAGTGGCTTTAGTCCAAGGGGATTGAAATTCGAATCTGATGTAGAGTCGTCATAGTTTTGGTAGGCAGCAGCTACTGCGAGCGATATTTGAAAATTCAATTTACACGTTTTATCATACCGTCATTTGCTCTCTCATATTGTAGAAATGTTCAAATTTGAATTTGCTGCAGGATGACACCGGAGCCGTTAAGAGCAGCTAAAGAATGGCGTTGAATTTACTGGTAGATGTCTAACGCCAGAAGATCTACTCAGATCAGCTGTCTAAAAAGACCAAGACATTTTAAATCAGAAACCCAAACGACTTGCCAATGCTGAGATAGAATGTCCAAAGTTCTGGTCTATCCTATGTTTAGCGCTGAGAATAATACAATTTTCTGCAAGATGGTAAGCAGCTTCTTATAAGGCGGCGTGAGATGCAATCTAAACACGGATTGTAACTCATGACCCGTTCTCCTAACTTAAGAGAAAACCTGTATCATAATAAAGAAATTAACAGAGGTCTGATCTCTGTAAGGAAAATCATGATTTCTCTGGCTTAAAATGACCGAAGAAAAAAATTATGCATTGAACAAAATTTAAGGGAACAAGTTCAATAAAGCAAACCTTGTTTTTTTCGAAATTGTGAATCAACTATTTTGTTGTGAGAACAGGCACTTCCTTAAGCTACATACATATATATATTCAAGGATATGAACTAAGGTCTGCTGTGGACTTTATCCGACTGCGTTCCAAAAGTCGGCTGCATTCCAAAACTAGTGCTCTGTTAGAGGTCGACAAAACATCTACTTTGGTCTCCATTTCTCCATTCAGTTGGCGAAAGTGGTTGACGGATATAGATTATTACGCAATGTTGGCTTAGATAAATTAGGTCCAGAATCGATGAAATATATCTGCAAGTTAGAACTTGTTGGGCGTCAAAATGACATGCTCGCTATTTTACATAGTCATTCTTGGGCACATCGCCATGGAACGATAGACTGTCGCATCGCATTAACAAGTTGAAGGACCAAGAGAGAATTTGAGCGCTCCTTAAGTCGACCGTCTTGGCTACCATCAACCGCCAATCGGCTTTGGATTCGGGCTTTGCAATGCATATATGGCTGCAAGTTGCCGACGATCCGAGGATGTATTTAGAGTTTTATTTCTCTTCAAGTGAACAGTTATCAGATCGATCTAAGAATTTTGTCTAGAACGCTTGTAAGTCATTTATCAGCTAGTTTATGGCTAGCTGTGAAAAATAATGGGACCAACCAGCCAACTCTCTTTAGTATCATACGCCGAGAAATAAGCCTCGTGCACTTGCAGATTAGGCCTTGGCATCACCGAGAACACCCGAATAATTATACCCAATCAGAATTCATTGATCTTTATCAGATCATAGGATCGGGGTCGGAAGAAAATTGAAACGCCGATATATTAGAAAGTCTGATGATTTCTCTCTGCATATGCCAGCGGACCCTCGCCGTAAATTGTAATTTACCTATGACGACTCCAGGTGTTGTCGGATATACGTCCCATATCCAAAAGCATCATAGCAAACTCAAGAACCGAGGTCCAGCAACCGAAGCCATTGATGGCCTCATAGCCTTCATATTAGCTTGTAGACCGAAGGTACAGAAGAAAAGGTCTGGACGTCGAGAAAAAGGATCGCCCGACGAATTTATTTGGTCTGACCGTGAATTCACGGAACACGAGAGTGCACTACAACTTGCCAGTCAGATTAACGGAATAAATTTTATTGGTATTACAATCTGGCTTCAGTTTATCAACGATCAATTCACATGGATTAGGACTGTAAAGAAAATATAATATTTGTGATAATCGAAGCAATCAAAAAATGGCAGAGAAAATAGAAGAAAGGTCTAGACACAGTAAATCTTCATCCCGCTTTCTTTTAAAGTTATCGGAATAATCAGATGATCAGCGGGTATCTTTTGCAGAACAACAAACTTTAATTATAATGGAAGGAAGCATTCTGGCAGGACTCGTCCGCGGAAGAGTCTAGGCGCACCTTCGTTAAATATTTTCACGATTTCTTATGCACTCAAAGCCTATATTTATTGTACTCTAATGAGGCACTTCACCAAGACTCACTTGCCCAGATATTTGCAATTAGTTGATTTCTGATATGACCGAGGACACGCTAGAGGTCCATAGGACGTAAACTTGATATGCACTCGAAGCAAGCGAGCACGCGATACAAGAAATATGGTGGCTGAGAAGTTGGCGTAAAGCATCTTGAAAATATTTCGACAATTTTCATTAGAAGAGAACTTTTTCTGAAGTCTAGACCTCGGCTGCTATATTTTTTCCATATCTGGCCTGTACCATCAGAGCCAAGAAAAACCATCCATTGTGAGCATTTATTAGTGGTCCAGAAGCACCAAGATCAGGGAGAATCTTATTCCAGTCCAATAAATCTTGTTTGCAGCTCGCTTTCTTGAAACTCCATCGCCTTCTTGAAAGCCCACCATTACTAACAAAGAAAGGATTGAAAATCGATACTATTTTGGGAATCTTCACGGTCGAGATTGGACAGAAAGAAGGGGGAAATATGGAGGGCTTGTTTGCCAATCGGAAATGGGTGCGTGTAATTGACGTGGGGTCTTGGCTGCAGTTCCGCACGAAGATTTGTAGTTTGCTAACTCGAGCAGCATCTGCTGCAGACTGAACTGTTAACAGATACCTAGATCGAGGTATTCTAGGACTCTTCGACTATCTGATGAAAGATACCACTACGGCCTTCTAGAGGCACACATTGTGTGGCATATTGCAATGGAAGTATAGAAGATTTTTTATCATATGGAGATTGACAGTAACCTTTGAAAAAGTGGGGACTTACATACACGAGCCGACTTGGTTAATCTAGACCATCATTAGGCTTCCTATTTCTGATTCGCTTGATGCATTCTTGCACTTGCCTCGATGGCCAGTGCCAATCGCCGCAACCTTCCGAAGTCCGGAGGTCTTAATTATGGCCGTCTCCAGAACCGGAGCTTGGACGAACTACTTAGACGCGGAAGTACTGTACCCGCATCTGGCATTTACTTCCGTTTGACTATTGCGAGCGTTGAACAGACACTTGCAGATAAGTACCACTTGTCTAAAGTACTCCACGGCTAATGGTGGGGAGCACAGAATTGGCACTCTTGGTACTCTTCCAGTTTGTTGCGGTCGGCCCAGCCCATGGCGTCGGTCCTGCCCATGGCGTTTTTTTTTCGTTCGTCATGAATGGAGGGGCAGACATCCATCACACCGAACTTATTAATGCCCCGTATTTCGCCCGTTTGATTCAAGTTTGAATTCGGTAGGTAGCTCGCATCGACAACCATGTTTTTCCGTGGCAGTATACTATTCGCAGTCGTCGGACTTCTAATCGAAAGAGCAAGTGCATGGCGAACATACAACGAAGCCTACTCGTGCATGGACGCCACGAACGCTGTGAAGTCCCAGATGGGTCTTTCACTCATGCCTTATGCCGATATGTGCACTAACAACATTTGGCTGGTCTCGTTTGTGAACTGCTATCATGAGATGGCTCCGAAGAAGATTGATTTGATGTGGGACGCAATGGATGAGGAGTGTTCTTATTATGAAGTGATAGTCAACAGGACTCTGATCACGGAGTATTATGAAAACGCGACCAAGACTAATTGGATTGTCGATATCAACACAATCGGGTTTGACGACGTCGTGAACGCGCCTGTTTCGCCTAATCTCACTGTATACTACGGTGCATTGAAATACGAGGAGGCGATCTATGGCGAGATAGCTAATGGAACATATTTTGGGTAAGTGCAAGTCATTCTAAATTCTTTTTTTTGCTCTAATTGACCCGATCATGTAGCGAGGGGATTTTGGGCTACTGGTGTTTAGTCTTTTTGTTAGCAATCTGCTGGACATTGACCGAAAAGGTTGCGCCAAATTTCGCTCTCAAGATCAAGCTGAACTTTTTTCGAAAGCACATATTCCTTCCGGCTACGTTTGGCGGCCGGCACAGCCGGCCTATCCCCTTGGTTGGCTACATCCCAACGCGTGTGCAGTCAATAATTATCTTCTTTCACTGCTTGTTCAATCTTCTTGCAATTTCGATCGGATATAATGCCTACTATCCTAATTACTACGACGTTGACAAGGGAGTCCTCATTCTCATGTTTTTGTCCCACCGCACTGGTATTATATCTTTTGCTCAAATGCCTTTGCTGTTTCTTTTTGCGTCGCGAAACAACATCCTGTCTTGGGCAACTGGCTGGTCCTTCGATACGTTTAACGTCTACCATAGATGGGTTTCGAGGACAATGTTCATCAATGCCGCGATTCACTCGGTTTGCTGGACAATGTACGGTGTTCATTACGGTTATTTGTCTTACTACTATAGCGAGACATACTGGATTTACGGTGCCATGGCGACCTGCGTTGGAGGTGCCATTATTGGTTTTGCGTGGCAGTTCCTGAGAGCTAAGACTTACGAGATATTTTTGGCTCTTCACATCTTTTTGGCAGTTTTCTACGTCGTTGGATGTTACGTTCATGTCAACGATGAAGATTTTGGATACACGGAATGGTTGAAGGTTTCGATCGCCTTCTGGTGTTTTGACAGATTTGTGAGAATAGTTCGCATAATCCTTAATGGCGGGCTCCTCAAATCACCCTTTGAAGTGCGCGGAAAGGATGTTTTCCGAGTCGACATCAGTCACTGGAAGACCTGGGCATTCTACCCGGGCGCCCATGTTTTTATTTATGTCATGACCCCCTTCGGATTCTGGCAATCGCATCCATTTACGGTGTTCCAATCTAACCTTCCAGGCGAGGAAGGTCATATCATTCTTCTTGGAAAGAAGAAGCACGGAATTACGAACACTATTTTTAAGCGCATTTCTCAGAAGGCTGAAGGCACAGGGCACTACAAGATTTTTGTGGAGGGTCCTTATGGCCATCACCTGCCAATGGCGAAGTTTGACACCGTTCTGCTTATTGCCGGCGGTATCGGAATTACTGCGATTTTCCCGTACGCTCTCCAACTGAAGGAACGAAATGTATCGAAGCAGCATATTATTGTCCGCTGGGTCATTCATGATGAAGATGCTCTTCTTTGGCTGCCGGAGGAGCTTGAGAGTCTGATGCAGGGCCCAGTCAAGATTGACTTGCAGGTGTTCATGACGTCAGGCAACGGGATCGCCCCGACTGCATTACTCGAGAAGACTGACTCTTCGGATAACGACTCCGGTACAAATAAGGTGGCGAGCGCGTCGCATCCTTTCCCGGTCACTTACGGCCGCCCTGATATGGCAAGTCTGGTTCTGGATACTATTAGCAACGCGGATGGAACTGTTGGTGTCTTGGTTTGCGGCCCTCCGAGCATGAACGACGACGTTCGTGCGAGTGTTACGAAAAACGTTGATAAGGCTCCTGGCAAGGTCGAGTATTTTGAGGAGGCATTTTCGTGGTAAGCCATGGAATCGATTCAAAACCGGTTTTAAAACATCATGGCATTGTGTATTGCAAATCGAGCAAGTAATTGAATTATTATGTTAGTAAATGTTTCTGCGAAGTCAAACTCCACTCTTCCATTGGATTAAGCATACAGTGCGATTAAATAGGTGTAATTAAAGCTGGCGTAGACCTTAGATAGCCATTTTGCCTGTATTTATGTCGGGTGAGATTTGAGAGCGGCGTAGGGATATCTAGGAATCTGGAGCGTGTCAACCATTCATTTCTGTCGTTATAATTTTAACGGTCAGTACATGTGGCAATTAATGATGTGCTTCTTACTGATGCACTGCAACTCAAACTTTACCTATTTCGGTAGTCTTAGGCGCAGGCACTAACATAGGTCAGTAAGTCTGCGAGTATTAAAATTTTCATTATTAATTTTAACACTACATGAGAGTCTTGACACATTTCATGCTGTTCTCCGACTGTAGCATAGGCGTGCCTAAGACTTTCCATCCCGAGTTCCAGGTCAGCACTATTATATGTCTCCCTCGGTAAAACCCTCTAGCTGCCTCAGAAACTACGAGTGCTACCCGCTAACGCACCCATGCGCACAGACACATGCCATAAAGCAATCCCCAAAATAACAAACATTGGAAAGAGGAAAAAATCACAGCGGAGGACTCACTGGCAGCGCGAATTACATTACGAGACAGTTATATTAATATGCTCTGCCCCCATCGACCATGCCAAACGCAGTACAATACATAAGGTATTGCAGCCCTTGTTCGTCGATCTCTTCTACCTTCGCCGGGGCAGGAAGCGACCAAGAAGGATAGCAATAATGATAATTACCAATACAACGACAATGCCGATAGTGATTAGCCGGTTCGTGACCATTCTAAGAGCAAAATTCCCAAAAGTCAGATCAAGCGTCTCCGCCGTCACAACAACACATCTTTCTTAACCATACCGTCTCGCCATTCCGCGCAAGGTCCGGATGCTCTTGTCCACGTAAGTGTCGGCCTCCATCAGCACGTTCCGCGAGTTAATAATCTGCTCTCGCTGCCCGCGCAGGTCGGTCAGAATGTTCGCGCCGATGGCTTCGGTCTCGTTCGCTAGTCGTTGCGAGTCGCGCAGGCGCTGGGACGAGGCCTCGAGCCTGTCGGTGCCGGACAGCAGCTGCTGGCGCTGGTCCTGCGAGAGCTCGTCCGAGGACATGCCTGTGTTCCCGGCGGCCCTGGCTCGAGAGCCAAACAGCTCCTGTCTGTCCGCCTGTTCGATAGCTTTTCTCTATTTTCGGCGTTAGCAAACCCGGACCGGAATGCAAATTGAAAAGGGGCGATGGTGGGGGACGAAGGATCGCATACAAGTTCGCGCTTAACCTTGTCGAGATCGCCTCGGTAGCCGCGGAGACGGCCATTCAGTTTGGCTCTACCACTCGAAGAAATGTTCTGAAGCTCAATAGCCATCTGGCCAACCTGATACCCATGAACCACATGTAAGCAACAAAAGCACATTCAGACTATAAGCGCGCTACTCCGTGGCCATACGATTTCGTCTGCTTCGTCAATGGCGCGTTCCGCAGCCCTAACTGCAGCCTTTCTTGGCTCTAATAAGTCATATTCAAAAATCAGCATTTCATATATTGCAAGCAAAACGCCATTCGAATAATACACATACCAGTCGACATCTCTGGAATCTGGTCGATCTTCTGCGTAACCTCCGCAAACGCAAGTCGAAAATCGGCTTCGTACGAGGCAAAGAGCTCGGACGTGCCGGCCTCCAAATCAAGATCGGCCATGTCGTGGTTTTGCGAGCAGTTGACTGTCACTGTCGAACAAGAGCTTCAAATTGGACAAAATATGACTTTGAAAGACATCTGAAAACCTAACCCTGTAGATGGTGTTCCTGTGTGCCCCACGTTCAGCTGTCGTTCCAGACCGTGCACATCTCTTTTGGCCAGCAGACTCCTCAATTTTTTGTTGAAGAGTCGTCAATACTACAACGTGTTTAGAGGCGCTTTTCCACCACGATGCCACAGAAGCTCTTTTTTTGCGAAGCAGTTTTTTCGTTAGGCACTTGGTGGTGAACAGCCGTTGAGCAGTATTCATGTTTCTTCAGACCTCGCCATTTTATCTGTGGCCAGCTATTCCTGGTTTTTATGTCTTCCTTCTGCCTTCTACCTCTAACTTTGTTTGAGATCCTTCCTCTTCTGCTTCTCTCTTTGAGGCTCTTGTCGGAGCCCATTTGCGACTGTGACCCGCGGGTTGTGATTGAGAGCTGAAGTTACCCTCCTTTAATGCTGTTACCCGGTCGTGTTGATAGCGGGCTTGAGCGGATAGGGTTAGCGCCATGGACAGTTCCGGCACTAGTGCCGTTTTCTAGAAGCAGTGTTTTCTTGCCCCGCAGAAATTAAGCCCTGGCCAATGTTGCTGGCCCTGGCTGGGTGATGTCATGGCGTGACACATGGTGTGCTTTGCGTCCAGCGAAGCGTTCGGCGTTCGGTGACAGGTGACAAAGACAATGCCGGCAGCAATGCGGCACATCCCCCGACGGTCCTGCGGATTGGCTGTCTATAAAGTCTGGTGCAGATCCGGTCGCACAGACTACTTCTGACAGTGCTCAAGCACACATAATTATTTCGGTTCTTTCGCATTTTTGAATCGACATCAATTTTTAAAATGGCTGAGGCCCCCAAGGCCGACAGTGCGCTGCCTATCGACATCATCGATCCTACTACTGTTCTCATCCATCGTCTTGAATCGTGGGATCATGTTGTTTCGCTACTGGCAGACTATTGCGACGCCCACCGCGTTCTCTACCACAACACGTCTCGCGACTACGAAAAAATAGCAAAGATTGTTCAGGAGGTCCCTCGCTTTGACGCCGTTGAGTCTGCAGAAGCGAATGGAGATCAGGTGGAACATGCAGGCATATCCGGCGGGTTCTTTTCTCTCCGCGAGAAGTCAGAAGGCCTAATCAATGCCGCTAACGAGGCGGAGAAGACAATCAAGTTGTCCGTCCTTCCGCAAATCGATCGAGTCGGCCGCGATGTCAAGGAGCGTATCAAGAGCCTCAAGGGAGATACTCTTAAGGGAGCCAAGGATGTCGAAAGGGCACGCCATACTACCCACAAGCAAATTGAAAGTTTAGGTCAAGTTTCGTCCTCGTTTGGCAGTTACGCGGTCAACAAACCAGATCCTTCAAAAGATCCTTATGTCGTCCATCGATCGGTAATGAGTGCTCTCGGTGCTCAATTGCTCAAGGAGAATATTCAGTTTGAATCGCTAATCGCTGTTCAAAGCGATTTGAAAACTTTTGAATCCCACATCTTGGCAGGTATCCAGCAGACTGTCTCTTCGCTTTCGCAACTCCAGACAACTTTCTGGGACTTTCAACGGGAGGCTTACGGAGCCATCACCGAGTCATTTCTCAATATTCCTGAAGACTTCGAGTGGAACCGCTTTTTTGAGTCTACAAAAGACATTCTTGTTGACCCGAGCGCGCCAAAGCGCACAATCGATGGTATCAAGTTTCCTAACCAAGACCATGAATCTACTGTTCCTTTGATCGAGGGTATCATCCAACGTAAGAGTACTCTGGTTCTGTCGAAACAGTACAATTCCGCATATTACGTTGTCACTCCTGCAAAGTTCTTGCATCAATTCGCATCGAAAGATTATATTCAAAGCCCAGAGCCGGAATTTTCACTTTACCTGCCTGATTCAGTTTTGGGCGCTGCTTATTCTCAAGAGTCTGGCAAGAACAAGTTCAAAATCACAGGCAAAGATGCCCAGGGGACACTCTCACGGAAACACACATTTGAATTCAAGACTTCGACTTACGACGACCTGTTGAAGTGGTGGAAGATTATCAACGATGTTACATCGGCGAACACCCCTGTCTTGAGTCCGCGTGGCACTATTAATTCTGCTGGGTCTGCGTAGCCCCGTCCAGCATTCTGGTGACTTGAACCGCCTTTGCTAATGTTGAATCTTTGAACCGTGAGTCTGTGGTCGCCGAATCATTGGTTCCTGAACCTCTAGCTTTGACAAGTCGCTTACCTGTATATCATCGAGTTTGTCGAATTTTTTTTAATTGATAGTCGTGCTTATTTTGCTATTTGGCCGTTGCTTTCGAGATGTGTCGTTTGTAGGTTGCTTATGAAAAGTTCGGTCGACTTATTTACTCAAGCTTTATGTTTGTTTGTACTGTACTGTACTGTACTGTACTGTACTGTACAACATACGACAGCACTGTACACATACATACATAAAAGATTTAAATTTGCTCACAATGTAACTATTGATTTATTATTTTGTCTACATGTCGGATCTCAAACTCAACTAGTTAGTCACTTTCTTAGATATTCTTCGTAGCCAATCGATTCAAGTTTCGACGCCTTTTCCAGCACTTCATCCTCGATAGACATATAGTACTTCTCCAGTTTGAGCTGATATTCTGGCATGAACGCCGCCAGATTCCGAATAGCTAATAATGCAGCATTGGTGGCATTGTTGATCGCGACGGTTGCGACGGGAATTCCTCTCTATAACATAACTATCAGACTAGAACTATGAATTTAAAATATGAAGTTAAAATATGACATACCGGCATTTGAACTATTGAGTGCAGGGAATCGACGCCGTCGAGCACACTACCCTTGACAGGCACACCGATCACAGGAAGTGTGGTCATCGCGGCAACCATTCCCGGTAAATGAGCGGCACCTCCGGCGCCTGCGATTATAGTCTTGATTCCACGAGCCGCTGCCTCGACTGCGTACTTGTTCATTCTAAATGGTGTCCGATGAGCAGAAACAATCGTGACTTCAAAGGGAACATTGAATTGTTTGAGAATGCGCGCTCCGGTCGCCATAACCGGCAGATCCGAGTCTGACCCCATTATTATTCCAACTAGAGGCTGAGATGAAAATACGTCGCTCGCAACTGACGAGACTTCCTCTAATGAGCCTTGAATTTGAGCTAGTCGCGTTTCACACTCGTCCATACTTCCAGAAATAATATTTATGTGACCCATCTTTCTTCCAGGTCGTGTCAGCTTTCCGTAAAGATGAATCGTGGCACCTTTCGTTGTTAAAGCCCGCTTGCAAATTTCCAGCTCCGAGTCGGGGGCATCACCTCCCAAAATGTTGAGCATGACAGCATTTGTCGACGGAGTAGAGAGTATCAGTCCGTTATTGGGAATCGGAAGGCCCAAAACCGCACGAATATGTGCCTCAAATTGCGAGGTCGCGCAAGCGTCGATTGTATAATGTCCTGAGTTGTGCGGTCGGGGAGCAATTTCATTAAGCAGGATTTCGCCATTCTCGAGCAAAAACATTTCGACACCGTAGACACCTGCCCCGTTCAGCGTGGCTATAGCTCGCTCCGCAAGATCTTTTGCCTTCGCTTGAAATGAGTCTGCGACGCGTGCGGGAGCGTAAACAAGGTGACAGATATTGTTTTGCTGAATAGTTTCGACAGTCGGATACGAAGTTACAGTGCCGTCGCGTTCTCGCAGAACCATAACTGCAAGCTCTTTCGTAAACGGTGCCCACTTTTCTGCATATAACGCGCGGTTGTGCAATGCTTTCAATGCGTCATCGATATCGTCCTCGGAGGCTACCACGTAGTTACCTCGTCCATCATATGCTTGCGTTCTTGACTTCAGCATGTACGGATATCCGAAAGATTGACCAATATTCTTCAAAGCAGCAACGTTACTTTCAACAGAAACAGATTCGGCAGTGGCCATGCCGTGCTTGATTAGATGTTGCTTCTGGAGATATTTGTCCTGAATAAGCTTGATAGTTTCCGGGGCAGGATGAATTTCTGGCCCCGATTCGCCGCTCTCTTTCTGGAGCTCAATCAAAACGTCCGCATTGACATGCTCAATTTCAACCGTAAGAACGTCGACGCGAGACGCCAGTTCCCGAACAGCAGCCGCATCTGCAAACGAACCGGTAACATGTCTGTCTGACGATCGGATTTGCTTGGCTGGAGCGTTATCGGCATCGAGAATCAATGTCTTCACATCAAGCCGACTGGCGGCCTCCACAAGCATTCGGCCAAGCTGCCCGCCCCCTAATATACCGACCGTTCGCTTGTCCATTGAACACTGTCAAATCACTTTCTGTAGGATGCCGCGAATACCAGAATCTTCAATCGTCTCAAAAAAAATTTTAAAGTTTCGTCATTGTCCCAAAAGAGTCACTGTATTAATTGGGTATGGGTAAGGCTGTTACCACAGCAACTCTCCTGTTTGTTGACAAGTCGCGTTTGTCCCAAGACGAGTTCACGAAGTTTCCGTCGCATATAGCGGCTTTGAGTTACTCGGATTCGCATTTCGCAGGGCAAAATCAATTTATGAAGTCGGACAGATGCCGTTGGAAACTGTTTCATTTGACATGCTTGAGCATCAAAAGGAAAACATAGCGCCGCTTCAAGAGGGCCGTTCAGCGACTGCATTAGCAAAAGCGTTCAGCTACGCGTCATCAACGACACCTCGTGGGACGCCAATACCGGAACGAGAGGAATTTGAGCACCGTATAAGTGAATCAGATGAGCTTGACGACCCCCTTGAAGTCTGGGTGGAATATATTCGGTGGACTCAGGACAAATATCCTCAAGGTGCGAGCATTGAGAGCGGCATTATATCATTACTCGAGCGATGTACAGCACACTTTCAGAATGCGGTGCATTACGCTAACGATCCGCGATATCTGCGGATTTGGCTCGAATACGCAAAGTACAACGATAATCCTCGCGAAGTTTTTTCTTTTCTCTTTCAGAAGGGTATTGGGGCTCAATTGGCAACATATTATGAAGAATACGGTCGATATCTGGAGTCCCTCAGTCGGAAACTTCAAGCGGATGAGGTGTATAGGATTGGAATTGACCATGAGGCCCGACCAATAGAAAGATTACGAAGACGATATACCGAGTTCTTGGAGCGCATCGAGCATAGCCCGGCTGATCCGAACGAACCCACATCACCTGCCATGCCGACCGTTAGACCAGCCCTTGCAAGTAAAGATTCCGCAATTGTCGACCTTGTTGGAAATGCGCAACAAGATCAGCAGTCTCAAGGATTTCAGACTCAGCAGCCACGTCCACGTGAGAAGATGGCAATTTTCTCGGATCCCGATGGAAGCGCCAGCAAACCAGAAAAATCAGCTGGTTGGGAATCAATTGGCAGTATTGCAGAACGCCGAAAGGAAAACACATTGCAGTCAAGGCCAATAGCGGGGGAGACCATGCATATGCGACAAGCGCCGCCTTCCGCTTCAAGGAACAAGCTATCAATATTTCGAGATCCAGAAGATCATGCGTCAATGACTCCGCCTCTGCAACCTCAGTTTAGAAACCCAGCTATTCACGAGCCACAGCCAGGACAGAAGCCGAAACGAGAAGAACGTTATGTCGTCAACTTGCAGGCAGTATATCCAGGAGGTTTCGAAGCAGAGGAAACGTCTTTCGAAGAACTCAGGATGCATGCACGGTTTACAAAGCCACGTGAGGAACAAAATAGGCCCCTACAGTCTTCTGCACCTTCTCGGCAAAAGGGCGAAGGTTTGAGGTATCCCGGAGAAACACCGTCCCGTGTAAGCCATGGGTTGAGTTCTATCAGCAGTGCCGTTGGAGTATCACCTCAACAGATTCGGTCGACGCCTCTGAAATCACAAACGCAAACACTTCCATTGAAAGGCATGGTTTTCCGAGTTTATGAGAATTTGAGGCCACCGCTTACTTTTTATATTTAGACTCTCCCGAGGTTAAGCGCAGACCTGCGTCTCCTACGATGACTGTCCATACGCGGGCGGCAACCGATGAGATCTACAGCATGTTCAATCAGCCGCTGAAATGTGACATTGACGTTATTGAGCCACAAGGAGTTGCCGACAGCAGCGACGAGGACTCAGAGAGCGAGGAAGACGAAGATGAAGATGACGAAAACGATGAAAACGAGGAAGAAGTTGACGAAGATGACGATGAATATGCAGAATCAGGCCTACGACAGCAAGAAGAAGAAAGGCCCGAGCATGATCGCAGTGAAGTTGACCATGAATATACAGGTCCAGCTAATGGAGACCATCCTCAGAATTTACCACATTCGAAACAGAACCTAGACCAGGTGGTTGAGGCGCTAGTTCCTGCAACACCCCACCAACAGAGAGTAGCACTAGCATCGAAGGAGCGCTTTAAAATTCCAATGATGACACCTATTGTCGAAACAACGGAATCCATCGCGACAATAACACGATCTACCCTCAACAAGAGCAACCGATTTCTGGAAAAATTTGACGAAAACGACGTTGAAAGTTCGCCGTTTGTGGAGCATCCTGGTCCCAGAATGCACGGACACGAAAACCGCTCAGAATCGCGGGATGACGAGATGTCATTTTCCCCCATTTCGGTTCAAAATGCAAATCAAATCTGGAGCCACGACTTTGCCGTGGGAGACATGCTTGTGAACCCAATGGACGAGAATATTCGGTCGTGCATCCTAGAGCATGCGACGCCTAGTCTGCAATCCTATCGAAGTTATTTCAACTTCGAGGATCAAATACTCGGAAAGTCGGACGTACTCAAGAAGCACTCTAAAAGCAGCAAAAGGGCTTCAGGTGCATTGCATGCGGATACCGACCTTCGGCTTGGAAGGTCTACCTATTTTTTTCGGAAGGTTCTTGGAGAGGGCGCGTTTGCTCCAGTGTACCTGTTTGAGTCCGACTCTAGCAAAATAGAGGCCGAAGACTTTTTAGATAACAGCCCGTCGCATCTATATGCCATAAAGATGGAACAACCAAGAAGTTCTTGGGAGTTTTACATTATGAAAGAGATCGAGCGCAGATTGTCAATTTCGGCTGGTTCCAACATTTCACGCGACATGAGGACGCGTGCTTTGGCGTCTGTGATTCGAGCTCAAGAACTCTACTCCTTCAGTGATACGTCCTGCCTGATTATGGATTATAATGATCAGGGCACGATCCTGGACATTGTCAATCTTGTGAAGTCTGACAGTGCCAAAACTTCGACAGCGCCGCTAATGGGACTGGATGAGTCTCTCGCGATGTTTTTCACTGTTGAGCTGCTGAGGACCATCGAAGCACTACACGAAGTCGGGATACTACATGGAGATTTGAAGCCAGACAACTGCATGGTTCGCATTGTTCCGGAGAAAGGTTTAGCAATGGGTAAATTGTCACTAGCGGATTCTTCGATGCGAGGTCAGGTATCAGGACGATATATGCGCAGTGGAGAGAACGGGTGGTCTTCAAAGGGTATATCGCTTATTGATTTCGGACGAGCTATCGACTTGACCGCTCATCCTCGCGGCGTACAATTTATTGCAGAATGGAAAACAGGTGAGCAAGATTGCGCTGAAATGCGAGAATTGCGACCATGGAACTACCAAGTTGACTACCACGGCCTGGCAAGCATTATACATATGATGCTGTTCGGGAAGTATATTGAAACTGTGGCAGACGGTGCGAACGGCACGGGTCGACGAAAGAAATATCGGCTCGCTCAGGGATTCAAGAGGTATTGGCAGCAGGATATATGGAAGGAGATATTCGACCTGTTGCTAAATTCGGTCGTCAAAAGCACGGAAGATGTCGTTCCGATGAGGGACGAAAACGAAGTGCCGGAAACAGAAGCCGCAGAAAAGCCATTTCCAATCACTCGAAAATTGCAGGCGTCAAGACAGAGAATGGAGGAGTATTTAGAGGAGAACAGCGAACGGTCTGGAATGTCCTTGAAGGTATCTCTGCAAAGGCTAGAAGCATTAATCATTGCAGAGAGGCGTAAGCATTTGATGTAACATATTAGGCCAAAGGCATTTAGCATAATCCATATGAATGATAATGACAAAAATGTTTCGTATTCTAATTAGATAATGATACAAAAATAGTTCTATGATAATAATATGTATCCAAAACCATCGCAAGATACTCGGAGCCACGAATTGCTGGTGTTCAACGCCCAGGAGTTGGAGGGCATGGCAGTCGGATTTATGCGGTACCAAAAATTGCACGTCCATTGGGCACAAAGACAGCAATAAAAGCAGCCGTAGAGCCGAGGATGGCGAATGTTCGTCGCTGTAAAAGAAAGACATCAGATTCACATATAATTTATGTGACAGAAAGATTAGACGAACACCATACAGTGAAAAGATCTAAAAAAGACGCAAAAGTATCAGTTATAGCAACCACTTGAAAGAAAAACAAACTGTTCATACATTTTGGGGGCTGTGTGTCATCGTGGTGGTCATGGTGGTCGTGGTGGTCACCATGGTCATCCTTGTGGCCGTGATCCGAGTATGCACGGGTTACCGCCTGAATACCGGCATTACGGTGGACTCGGCATGCGTGCGAAAGTGCACTAGAAGGAGCCAATGCGGACCGAGTAATGGACCGGCTAATGGTTGAACGTATCATTGCTCTATGTCTTTTTAGTGGAACAACACGGCCGGATGCTGAAATGATGGCACGTATTGAAGACGAAATTACGAAGTTCGCGATTGGACGACAAAGAAGCTGCTTGTACTGAACTGGGGTTTGTACTGCCGGCATCTGACTTGACCAAAGTTTAGAGGTAGGTCGTCTATTTGGGGCAGGCAATAAACAACCGCAAGAGGTGCTGCATCTTTTAATTGTATATAATTCTCACTACAAAAACAAGAGCAAACGTTTGTTCCTGAATAATAGAGCTGTATTAAGCAAATGCGCTTGACTGAGTTGTTCTGCTCATGCCACACTCTCAGATCACTCACCTACAAAGTGCAATAGGAGGTCGCGTCAAATCATTTCTCTTATTTCTTCTCTTTGCTTTTGCACTTGCGGGCCTTACACCATCGCTGCAGCCGAGTCATGTAGTTTACATGTCTATTGCCATTGCAATCACATTATTTTTGATCCCGTCTTCGTCGAGAACATATTCCAGCTCGGTCTATTACGGCTCCGACACTAAAGCCCGCGAGCATGAACTGAGAGCACGCTCTCAGTTAGGAAACGACAAATCTGGGACACGAGTACGGATTTCACGCTTGAAGTCGTTTCCTAAATTCTCTCGCGCTTTCTACATCCCCGTCGGTTACCACCTTGCGCTGCACTCCGGCGGCAATGTTAAGACCCTCGGCGTCCGCCCAAACGAGTTGTACAGTGAAGTTACTGTACGCAGCCCGATCAAAGTGGTTCTTCACGGCGCATATGATCATCTGCCGCCGAAAGAAATTTTTCGAGACGAAGACTCGCGGCATACTTATCGCTTTTCTATGCAGAAGATAGATGACCACGACAGGCATGGTGCCCACTAATTTAGTCAGTGTATTGCTAATAAGCTGCGGATGTTGTATTATTATATTCAGCACATTCTATTTGGTATATATTTGCTTCTGGAGGTGAAGATATCGTCACAGGTGCAGTGCCAGACTCAACTTGTCCTTACATTATTTGTTGCAGTAATTCAGTTCCACGATAATGAGGAATGCTCAGACATCGTAGGAATCCTTAGTCGAATTATATTATATCGATACCGTATAGGAATTAATGAGTAGTGCACTTCTGGACTGCTTGGAATTAGCAAGAATTAGCCTGTACCTTGCTCCACTTCGGCCTCATATATCTCGTCGTCGTGCTGGTATGTATGATATGCAGCTCATCGATGGCCATTAAGGCGTCGGTTGAAGTAATAGTCCAATCTTATGACCTCTCAGGTATGACCTCAGCGGGTTGTGACGGTTGCTTACTTAAAATATAAGGACGACTAAAGTCTCCGGCGACGTCATACAAAATTAACGAAGCTTATTTGTGGCGTGCTCGAACAGCCAGTTGCTTCATTCAGATGTACGAGTCATCAAACGAAACCTTTGTCGTATAAAATGCGGAACAGTTTCTGACGAAGACAAAAGAGTTTGTGATCCTGATATTAATAACCTTACGAACATGATATCTACGTCGCTTTCCGGGGTGAAGACTCTTATAAACCGCTTTCCATGGATTTCCACACCATTCCTCGTCGGGGCACCGATGCGTGCTCTGTCGGGTTCTGAGTTGGCCGTGGCCATCTCCGGTGCGGGGGGTCTGGGGTTTATCGGGCCAAGGGCGAAAGCAGATGAATGGACACCGATCTTGGAAAAGGCGAAGTATCTAGTAAAGCAATCGCGTTCTGTGCCAACATCAGCACTATTTAAGTTGCAGTCTGATTATTCTCTACTGCCAATCGGCATTGGTTTTCAAGTCTGGGCCGATGATCTCCAAGCGGCAGAAGCAGCCGTCAAAACTTACAAACCATCCGTGGTGTGGTTATTCGCCCCTCGAAATGGCCAAGCTGATCTCGATAGCTGGACACAGGTGGTGAAGCAAGCCTCTCCCGAGACCGACGTGTGGATTCAAGTTGGTTCGATTGCAGAGGTTCGTGGACTTGTGAATAGCAGAACGCCCCCAGCGGCCATTGTTGTTCAGGGCTTTGAAGCCGGGGGTCACGGAAGAGCAAAGGACGGACTTGGGCTAACCACACTTCTTCCCGAAATTTCAGATCTCTTAGGCGACAAAAATATTCCGCTTCTGGCTGCGGGAGGTATTGCTGATGGCAGGGGTGTATTGTCGGCACTCTCTCTTGGGGCGGCTGGTGTCGCTATGGGCACCCGTTTCCTTGCCTCTGACGAGGCTCAAATTGCAAAGGGATATCAGCAAGAGATTATTCGTGCTAGCGAAGGAGGTGCAACCACAACACGAACACAGCTATATAATCATCTGAGAGGCATTACAAATTGGCCAGACGAATGGAGTCCCCGCACTATCATCAACCAAAGCTACGTTGACTTTCACTCTGGCGTGCGATTTCCCACGCTCAAGCTCCTGCACGACGAAGCAACAAAAGCAGGAGATAGCGGCTGGGGCCCCGAGGGACGACTGGGAACTTATGCCGGAGCAGGCATCGGTCTCATTCACGAGGTGAAGGATGCAGCAACCATTGTGAAGGATACCCGGGAAGAGACGTTAGACTTGCTGAAGGATTTATATTCATCCTTCTAAGATCTAGGTAGTCTGCTTCACTTGTTATTCCAAGGCAACGAGTTCGGCATGTGTATACAAGAAATATCTTATAAATTGGGTTTCTGTGAATAGAACGGTCCCATCTCTCGTTATGTCGAGTTGCGGGTCAATTCACTTGCCTAATACAGTAGTCGCTGGTGCTCATTCAAAGCTGGATTGATAAATTATTTACTACACAGACATGGCAAGTCGTAGGAGAGATTGTGACGACGAGATAATAAGGTCAAGTAACTAGAGTGGTCAAGCCAGCCTGCTGTATACGCAGTGTGGTCTGACGTTTACACCACATTTCTTAACTCGAGTAGTGAGAAACCCGGCGACATTACATTATCCTAATTTTGACGGGACTTGCTCTTCTCATTACCTCCGAGTTTTATTATCATGGACTTCTTGTTGAACCCTGAATTGCGACGAAGTTCTCGATCAATATCCACAGATAGGTTTGACGTTAAGCCACTTGAATACTCTAAACCTCAACATCCATCGCCTCAACCACTGACTGCTACCGCCTCGTCCTTTTCCTTCTAATGATGATGACCGTGGACGACCGGTCTGCTATCTTACAGCAAGAATATCCGGATCTTGATGGGGCTCTCGTTGCCGCTTTTGCGTACGAGTATTCAACCCTTGAAGAAGCGCGCAAACAGTGCGAGCAAATCTTCTTTGAGAGCCTGGTGGATAGAGCAGACCAGACATGCGATCATAAAGTCCATGGCTACATTTGTACTCATTGCAACGACGTCGACGAGTCTGTCTTTAGTAGTGGCTCTTTAGATCGCTCGACTACTACAAGAGATACCGACATTCTGTCGTTGGATAATGCGCCTCTTTCGGCTATGGACCGCAAGTCCCCCACACAGAAACTGGATTTTCTGTTATCGAGCTTTCCAACAGTTGAGAAGTCAAAATTAAACAATATATTAAGAGACTGCGCTTATGATTTGTCCCGAGTTATTGACGAGGTTCTCAACTTTCAATACCTCGACGAATATAATTCGGACTCGCCGGACAACGGAGTCGAATCCGGATTCGACTGGACACAAGTGGCTAGCAAGAGAAAGCGTAAGACAGGGAAAAAGAATCGGAAATTGTCATCTGGATCGCAACCAGAAGAGACAGTTACACATTCACAAGAACTGTGGAACCTGGCAGCGCTATTTGATATGCCTATTGATAAGATAGCGGCAATATTTCACAAGAATCGCCACGCACCTATGGCTATGCTTTTACGCCTTCTGGACGCGAGGGTTTCCGCAATTAATAGATCTACTGTCGCTTGGGGAACAACGGTCCAGGACGATAAGATGCGCAAGGCACAGCGCTTGAACGACTTAGTTCCCGCTGTTCCTGTGGAGCTATGCTCGAAGCTAATGATAGTGGCGAAAAATGATATAGAAAAAGCTACTGAAGTCGCAATACTTTTTCTAGAGAAGTCGTGTCAGTCGGGCGAGGATTTGGAAATGCTGTGTCTTGAAGACAAAATTTTGAGTAAGGTCTCGCTGAACACAGGTCAATATGACAGTCACTCTGGTTTCGTAACTGTATCTCGCAATAGGCCTGCACAGAAGTCAACTAATATCGGAAATAATACCGGGTATTCATCGAGCGGCATCGAAGCGGCTTTGAATACAAGAATCAGAGCTCGCAAAGAGGCTGCGGAGAAAGCAGGCGAATCTTGGAGACGTAGGAATACAAAAAACCTTCCACCAGCGGTTTCTGGATACTATGGATCTGAAGTCACAAGGCTATCCAAAGAAATTTCTGAATTACGTTTGGAGCGCTCGTTTGCCAAGGTTGCGGAAACGTGAGTAAAATTACATGTTATCTGGCTGAAAGGTTTATTAATTGAGCATAGTGCGACTGACAATTCTATTGACTTGCATGGTGTCGAGACCTACGAGGCGAATATAATTGCGCTCGAATACGTGGATGAATGGTGGAGGTTGTCCAAGGAAAATTCGCTGAAAGCGCCATTCAAAATCGTGACGGGGCGCGGCATTCACAGCATAAACGGGATTGCAAGGTTGCTGCCGTACCTTTCCCAGTCTCTTGCATCACAGGGTTGGAAAATAGAGTTACACAATGGGTTCATTCTTGTTCGAGGGTATGTTCATTAGAAACTGGTGTATTGGTTCGGTATGGACATGGACGATGGGGCGCCGATGTATTATAGTTCTGATAGTTTAGAAGGCTGAGTTCAAATAGGACTTCAGTTTCCTAAAGTCATTATAACTACTCATGTATAATTATTTTTCTATTCCGAAATTTCAATCATAACTTTTCTAATCAGCAACCCCGCCGACTATAAATACATAACGCCATTTTGCCCCGAAGTCTATGAAACAAATGAGAATAGTGCTGAAGTACCCTAACCCAATATACTACCAACTGTGATCATTCGAAATCGTCCTCATCAGAAACTTCGGCCTGCTCAACTATCTGGATGGGCGCATTCGTAGACCTGCTGTTTGCCTTTGAAATATATTTTTGATAAAGTGAATCCACAAGTGTGAAGTCTCCTTCTCTGCATTGTGTGAATATTTTCCCGATTTGCTCTGCGACCTGAATATACGGAATTGCTCATGGTTAGTACAGCTTCGCATTGGCTAGGAAAGAATAAAGAAGGACACATACGCCATATGCAGTATCGTCTTCCACTGCAGCTTCGAACTCGTCTTCCATAACCTGGAGCAGTCGAGCCTCTATGTCCTCTGGATCAACTTCATTCTGTGTCTCTTCAGGCGAACACTTTTGGTTAGCACTGGCTGACCCAAGTCTCCTTAAAAATAGTACAAAAAGTGAAACTCATACCAAATAGCTCGACTATTGCCCCGGTCAACCAGTCTCGCTTGTCTGCACTGTCTGGCCCTCCCCAAAGGTTCTGCACCGCAACTGTGAGAGCTTCCCAGCCATAGACAGCCATACAAACACCAAGCTCGAAGCGTGCTTGCTGGGTTTCGGTAGACAGTTGGGATTTTGCTGACACTTGTGAACTTGACATATTTGAGGTGCATGAAAGAATATGAAGGGCAGCTGAACTGTGGTAATATCATACATGGACCAAGAAATCAAAAAAAAATTGTGAATTGTGACTGGTAGAGTGTGAGTTATAGATTATCACGTGCATTGCTGGCCGCCAGACGTCGCCGGTCGAATCCACTTACTACACCAACCAAACATATCGCAAGTCATCATCAATTTTGATACGGACTCTATTGTCGTCATGGCTGCTGCTCCAGATCTCGTTCTGGACCCCAGTCTGCGTGATTGGGTTCTTTTTCCCATTTTACTTGTTATGATTCTTGTTGGTATTCTTCGACATTACATCACCCTGCTGCTACAATCTCCACCGAAGCAGCTTGACCTTCTTGCTATAAGAGAACAGTATGTTATATGATATTTTAGTGCCAAGGCAACTGAGATTTTTTGTCGCGTGACTGACCCACAACAATAGGCAAGCATTAGCCCGAGCAGGAACACTTCGGACCAACGCTCATTTTATTCCGGCCTCGTCATTCGTGTCTCGCAAGGCATACCTCATCAAGTCCTTCAAGGACGGAATCTTCCTTAAAGATCAGGAAGCATTTAAAAAGAAAGATGAGCCGAAGTCACCGGCCAATCCTCTCGCAGAGCCTGGTGGTATGGACTCAATGATGAATATGTTGAAGGGAAACATGGTCATGATCGTTCCGCAAACGCTGCTTATGAGCTGGATCAATTTCTTTTTCAGCGGGTTTATTTTGAGTCAGTATTTTCTTATTCTGTGAGATTCATTTCTGTGGAAGTGTGCTAATCGTATTCGACGCAGTGAAATTACCGTTTCCACTTACGATTCGATTCAAGTCAATATTGCAATCAGGCGTCGCCACAAGAGATCTTGACGTTAGATGGGTTTCGTCCATATCCTGGTACTTTTTGAATTTGTTTGGTCTGCGATCTGTCTACGACATTATTCTTGGAAGCAACAACTCTGCCGGTAACGGGATGGAGATGTCCGGCATGAACCCTGCAGCAGCCATGGGTGGCTTGCAACCAGGTCAGGACGTGTACAAGCTCTACTTGAGTGAAGCGGAAAACCTGGAACTGACGACTCATTCATGGATTCTCGATGACATTGAAGATCGGATATTGCTGAAGTATGAGTTGGAGGAGTAGCCCATGTGCATTCAGTTATGTCTAGACTGTATATTACAAAATTATAAAACAATGCGCCGCCATGTAGTTAATGCATGTCATTATACATCCTACCTTTATGCTTACATGCTCGATCAAATATAGAGAACACGTCCGACGTTCAATTCGTAGGGCACACTTGAAATCTGTGCCTATTAGGCTTCCATGGCGTAGAAGACCTGTCTGCAATCGACAGCAGCCTTGCGAACGTCGCGCTGTGAATCGTCAAGCACAGGAGCTAGCTTGCGAATGACGTCCGAGCGAAACGGACGCACTATCTCCCCATTCAAAGCTTTCGGAATGATCGCCAGGCAATTTAAAGAGGCAAGCCGAACGGCACGGGGATTCGATCGCGAAGAAACTGTGGACTCTAGCACTTTTGGAAGAATCGTCGATATATGTTCCGCCATCAGATCCGCCGCATCTGACAAAGTTGCGCTGATGGTGTCAATTGCTGCGAGCTTGACTCTCGCGTCATCAAGAGAGAGGGACTGCAAAAGCAAAGGCAAGAAAGTACTCAAATGCGGGAATACGACCTGTCCTGGCATATGCTGCAATATCGTGGAGAGCGCAACCAGATGATTCCGCTTTGACGCAGGCTGCACACTTGAATTGAACCCATCAACTAGCTTCTGAACACAAAAGCTGAAATATTGCTGTTTGGCAAGCAGTCTCACGGAAACAAAGTTGCTCTTGTTTACGATGTCGTCGTCGGCAATCATGATACCACACGCTTTACTCGCGTAGGGGCCTATTTGGTCATCACGAAGTAACGACAAAACTTCCTGTACTGTTTCGAAAATTCGCCTGTTCCCTTTCAGAATATAGGCCCTTGCAATCCATGAGAGTAGCTCTAGATCGCCAACACGCTCCGCAAGGTCGTTAGATGATTGCACGGACTTGCGAAGGTCGGCAATAGTAACGTCGAACACCTTCTCCTCGTCGCTCTTGCCCAGCCACTTGTTCACGACTAACGCAATAAGTCGCAGCAACGCCAAACGGTCAGATGAATCATTTGTCCGCGTGGTTAATGAGATAATTTCTGTCGCAAACACGAAATTATCGTCACATGGCAAAGTCACATCTTGTCGAAGACCAGCAACAGAAGACGTAAATAGCTCCAAGAGCCTCACGCCTTCATATGATTCATCAAATGGTCTAAACTTTTGACTTACAGCAAGCCGTTGAGCTTCCGGGATAAGCGTTGACACTTCATTAGACACGAACAGTCGGAATATTTGCACTGCAAAATCCTTCTGCGCGTCTGCTTGAACAGATCGGACAAGCAGAGTGGTAATTTGAGATGTAACTGATAGCACGTCTCTGTTTGATAGCACATTGGAAGCCGACTGGTCCAAGTCACAAACTGATCCGACCGTAATTGCAATAAGCTTCGGTGTAAGACTGTCAAAGAAAGCTGGCATATTCCAGTCCTCCTCCAAATACTTTTTGCGCAGTACAAGCAAAAATGTTGCCAAGATAGACTGGGCATACTCCACGTTTGTACCTTCTAAAACTGGTCAGCTTGGTATCCCCTAACATTTCAAGTAGTTGCTCACCTCTTGCCACTGCGCTGAGTCTATTTATCAGCCGAACTGTGAGCGTATCAAACACCGCTCTATTGATGCTAAGCTCAGCAAGCGCAGAAAGAATGGTGCGATAGTGCTTCCTTGCAGAGTCTGTCGAAGGAATCGGGACCTCAGGATCTGGCAGATGCGACAAGAATTCTGGAAATACAATGTTGAATATAAGATCCGGCTTGATATTACCTAGCCGCTTCAATGACGACAAGGCAGCCGTACTAGACACTCGTAAGTAACTAGTAACTATGATAGAAGTTTGGTTCTCAATGCTGCTTACCAAATTATCTCGCTGGGTTCAGTGAGAACAGCGTCGTTTAAATACTGCACAACCAATCCTATTTCGGCGTCGTCCAAGAATCCGAGTAGCAGAGACACCTTCATCAAGCCTTCCATGGCCATAACCCTGAATGACACTTCCTCCGGTGATGAACTAATGAACGCCTTGCAGAACGCCTCAAAAATGTCGTCCTTATACGAAAGCAAGCTATTATTCCGTTCTATCTTTCTTGGGCCGTCTGATTTCCAGCCATAGAGATTGCCAGACGCGTCAATAAATATTGCCAAAATTTCCAGTGATATTTTTTGTTGAGCAACAGTTGATGCACGTGAGGATACTGTTAACTTCAGAATGTCTGGTAGCACTTCTGCAGTGACAGTATCGAATGCTGCATAGGACGCTTGGGCAAGTGCCCCCAAAATTTTTGCGGCAGGTTTGGCTTGCCGGGAATCTAAATCAAGTACTAACGGAGTACATTCCTTAAGAGCGGCCGTCAGTAACAGATCGAGTGGAGAGCCTGATAAAGTTCTGAGCTGTCCAAAGGATAAAGTTGCAGATAGGGCTTTCAACAAACTGCACACAATATCCGGAATGTTTTCTTCGCCATCGTGGAGCACTTCAAATTTCACAGAATTGAAAATATTCTCCCAGTACTCTCCAACGGTGACTGTGCCGTAAGATTCAATACAAGCCGTCATGGTGAGTAACGTGTCTGTCTTAACGGAGTTCGAACTTGACGTCAGCTTTTCTACAAGACTTGGAAAGGCATATTCTGCAAACAGCGAAGATGACGCAATGCAGCCCCTGGAACAGAAAGAAGTATTAGCAACTTGACATGGCCAGGTTGGAAGTTAAAATGCCCACCTTAGGCTTAACTTCAAGTCATCGGCGGTGATTCCGTATGGATCATCTGGAGGAGGTCGAAATGTGATTGGAAAGTAGCAAAAACTGGCATCGAAAAAGCCCTGGTATCCATATTAACGGGGCATGCTGATTGCCATAACGAGGGTCTTGGCCATACCTCTTTAAACTTTTGAATGTCTAACTTTTCTGCAAAACTTTTCAGTAATGAAAAGATAACTATAAGATTGCGAGGATCTTTCTCGCCGGCAACTAGACGGGTAAGGCCCTCCACGGCCTCATCATTAATGCTCTTCAGGGCTAAAACCACACGTCAGCGATAGTTTGGCAATATAACACGACTGCTATAGTCCAGTACCATTGATATGATGATCGGCTAAATTCTTAACTGTTTGATATATTATATACCTGACACTCTGGGGATGTTTCTGCATATCGACTTTTGTAAAAACACTGTACTAGATTGTTAATTTCTGAACGCACATAATCAGGCCAGGACAAACTCACGAGCGAGAAATTTCAACTACAGAAGATGAAAGCATGCTTTGCATTTGGGATAGCGCCAATAACCCTTCCGCGGCCGGTTTTAGACAATCATCGTCGTCAAGTCTGTCCCCAAAAAAACCCATGAGCATTGCCACTAGAGCAGTAAGTATTTGGTGAAATCACAAGCAGTGGATGATGGCACACTCACCCTGCCGCGAGTTTAATTGAGACAAAGGCAACTTCGCGAGAACAGAAGAGATACAACTGAGAGCTAGATAAACTGGTCAGGTTGTGACTATGAGCGCTGGAGAGAAAAAAGCCAACCTTTAACTCGAATTCCCGCATCCTCGTCTGTGAGATATGTTCCCAAGTTTTCCACGACTTCGATTAGTCGAACATGGCCGTCTTTAATGTCTAGTGGAAGGTTAGCAGTTGCTTGCAACAGCTGTAGAATGATGATTAATATACCGTTCGCAATCGAGGCTGCAATTGATTCCGCCTCCTCTGGCGTTCTTTCGATGGAAAGTAAATACTGGTCAACGATTTCGCGACTCATTCTAGTACCCTTATTACCCACGTCTTGTGTAGTGGCTATATGTGTTGGAGCAAGGTGTCCGAGATAGAGAGCCTTGCAATCTGACGTAAAAAATTTGGAAACTATACTTCGATGAGGCTTAGTGAAAACTTAAAATTAAAGGCTCATTCACTTCTTCAAATATTGAAATGGCTACATATCATACAGTTTTTAACGACAAGACAATCCCGGAATTTGAATAAATGAGATGGCTATCAAACAGTTCACATAAAGATAGCGGATTATTTTTTGGAAAATTTTTTATGTATACTACAATCATATGCATGTGATATTCCAACATCACGGTTCTAGAGGACTTGGTTTACTCTATTTCTATGATAAAGTGATTTATCCATAAAAAAGGTCATATTTTTCTCAATGAAAATAGTGGACTATTTATGAAGAAGTTCAGAAAATGCGAGAGAGCATCTGTCAGTATGTCAATAATTGGACTCTTGTCCGTGTAAACTTTTCACATTGTTACACCATTATTAATTAAAATCTGCTGGAAATTTTGCTCAAAGCTGAGTGACATGCGAATCCGGCATGTACGATTTGACTTGGGTAAGGAGAAGCAATGGTATAAGAAGAATAAAAAGAATCTACAGACCAAGCGAGGTTGATGAGCTTTGAGCTTAATTAACCTAACCCACAACATTGTCTTTCAGAAATACCAAGAATAAAGCGACGGCTTTTCTGCATGACATCTCAGCTAATTTATTGCTACCACTCCAATTCAGTTTGACCTAGGGAGGAAGTAGCACTGCTAGCTACATCTAAACACTAGCACCAAACTAGCACCAACACAGCCTACATTAGCTATGCGATTCTATAAAATCGAAAATTAAACCGAAAACATAAATCAGCCAGATGTGATGCTGTGAGTTGACTAAATTTCGAAAGAGAAGACCACAAGCCGATTTGCTCAAAGTAATTCTAACCGTTAGAGGTTGTAATTGACTCAGTATCATTTTTATAGGCCAGCATGAGGCTTTCTCTAACTTACGGTCACTGCAGTGGTTGTATAAATCAATGCTCCCAGTCAAGGCGGTCTCCAAGCCCAGTCTTGTATCATATTTCAAATGCTTACGATCGTTTCTATTCGAATCAAGCCGAAATGATCAGTGCCAGAATATCAGAACAAAATGCCAAAAAAATCGGAGAGCAAATCAGAAAGTTAACTAGTGCAATTAGAAGAGAAGGGCATGCATGCAGTGGAAAATGCAGATGTCATTGCCCTTAGTCTCTCTTCTCTTTTTTACTGCCTACTGTTATGTTCAGAATGAGAGTGATATAAGAATCAATTGTAAGATATCAGTTGGGAACAGCCGAACCCAAACTCTTGTGGCGGCCTGAACTCTGCGCCACTCGTCGTGACTCGAAGTGGAACGCGATGAGGTGGCCCGTGCACCAATCCGTCTCTGGCATCAAAAGAAAAAAAATTGCCAGGAATTCAAAGTCCTCCGCCGTCGGAAAAGTTCAATACTTCTTCGTCAATCACGGAACTCATTAGAAATGCGGGAACGAACTGGATCAGAAGCCGCCCTCGCTTCTGCCTGCAGTAAGTGCCTTCCAACAGTCGGTTAATTTATTTTTGATCCGCCGGAGCCGCTGAACTCCTTTCGACGAACAGAGACCATACTCGCGGCATCTGTGGCAAAGAGATATACGAGCGAAATTGCGACAGACATCGAAAAGCTTGGTAGGTCGCCAAAATTGGTCGGCTTTTTGGCGAACAGTGATCCCGCCGCCAGAATGTATGCCGACTGGACTGGCAAGACATGCACAGAGACTGGCTTTGAGTATGAGCTAAGAGAGGTCGGCAAAGAGGAGTTGGAAGATGCTATCTTTGATGCAAATGAGGATGATACAGTTGATGGAATCATGATCTACTTTCCAGTTTTTGGCAACCGCCAAGACCAATATCTGCAGCAGGTCGTGTAAGTTGATTCTATGGCTCAACCACTTTCCAAGAGGAAACCGAATGTTCTGACACAATTTCAGATCCCCGAAGAAGGATGTCGAGGGGCTTTCACACATATACATTCAAAATTTGTATCACAACGTCCGATATCTCGATAGCGAAAAGACGAAGAAAAGCATTTTGCCCTGCACTCCGTTGGCTCTAGTAAAGATCTTGGAATACATTGGAGTTTATAATATGGTGCTCCCATACGGCAACCGCCTTTACGGCAAGACGGTGACAATTGTGAACAGAAGCGAAATCGTTGGACGCCCTCTCGCTGCTCTTCTTGCTAATGATGGTGCCGTGGTATACTCGTTTGATATTGACAGCGTCCAAAAATTTACTCGCGGCGAAGGAATTCGGCTACGAAGTCACCGTGTAACGGACGTTGAGGTCAAGCTGGAAGATGCGGTAAAAATTTCGGATGTTGTTATCACTGGAGTTCCGTCAGAGAGCTATAAGTTTCCTACAGAATACCTCAAGGATGGGACTGTTTGTGTTAATTTTGCCACTGCGAAGGTAAGCCCGGTTTACACATCTTGTTATTGCTATACTAGAATACTGATGATGGCGTTCATAGAATTTTAATTTGGAGGTTAAAGCGAAGGCATCGCTGTACGTTCCATCCATTGGAAAAGTGACCATCATGATGCTGTTGCGCAACCTTCTTCGGCTGATAGAAAATGGCTCATCTGAGTAGAGTCATTGGTGTTACAGAGTGTACTGAAGAGTACACAGGTGTGATTGGGCATTACGGCGCTAGAAAAGCATTTACTCAAAAGTTCCCCTTTTTTTATTTTGTATATTTAATTCAACAATACAGTGCCTGTATAATATGATTCTATCATTTGCGAGCTATGACCATACTTAGAATCACATCGGGAAAATGTCGTTCGACTACTCTGATATTTCATAAAACATAAAAACATTTTCAAGCATCTCACTTCTTTCGCTTCTTTGGCTTTTCATCGTCGTCAGATACAATGATATCCTCAAATTCATCACCCGCCCCAGATGTCTCATCTATGTGCCTCTTTTTAAGACCCTTCATCTTTCTCGTCTGCAGTTTCATGAGATTCTGATTACCAACATGAATTGTCGCGATCTTGTCGCCCATACTATCAGTGTCAACGTTCTTCTTCGTCGACGGTTGCAGCTGCTTTGGAATGCGCATAGCCTGCTTCAGCAAGTCTGGATCTGCCTCCAAAACGCGACCTAACTGAAAGTCCAATCTAGGGCCGACCTCTTCCAGTTCCACTCTCGGGACCTTAGTCTGGGTCTTGCTTTTGTATGTCTTTATCTTATATACCCGAAAATTGACTGGCGGGAGTTTTGACGTATCTCCGCTGTACACGCTGATGTTCCCGTCGCCGGATGCAGAAACAGAGATGATGTACTGCAAACCAGCAAGGTCCAGCATAGATATCTGCTCACCTCTGAAAAAGTCTAAGAACATTGACTTCACCATCTGATAATGAGGATGCGAATCAAAGATAGGTCCCACAAATGAGAACAGAGGCTTCATTCCGATGTTGACGGTAAGTTTCTTGAACTCAGAGATCGACTTGTAGTTCAAGATCTTCAACTCAAACATGTCCAGGCGCTGATAATTGAACGTACGCATCCATGTCAATGTGTTGGGCCGCTTTTTGGAGCTTGAGCCGAAGACGACCAAAGAGGCATCATTCTTTTGTGAAAAAAACTCAAGAGAAGAAGCGTCTTCAAATGGATGAATCTCGTTCTTTTTCTGGAATTTTTTCACATCTGGCTGCTTATAGGAGACCTATGCTGTTCATTAGTATCATATCCAAATCTTCTTTGACCACATCAGAACAGCATACAAGATCCGCCATCGCATTTTGCGTAAGCAGACTGCAAGTAGAACCTCGAACGGTCAAAGCTTTCTTTGTGTTCTCGACGATCTTTGATGCCCGCTGTTCCATGGCCCGCTTGGACCGAGCATTTCGAGGTTTCCTGCTTGACTGTTAGCTTTAGACATCACAAAAAGATATATAAAACCACTGTATGACATACACTTCTCTCAACATCTTCAAGCAAGGCTTCCGACTAGATGAGGAATATCACAGTGGTAGACAAAGCCAGCAGCAGGAATATTTTTTTTCATGTTGGGACTTTAAAGTTTGGAGTTCAGGTCTGCAAACTCCCAATTAACGCTATGATTCTTGTGGTCATAAATTGGACGAGTTTTACATGCGATATTATCTAGTGACCAAATGTACGAATTGTCGCGTATGCAGTGCTGTTTAACAGCTTGTCGCATCGCGTTGGCCCATGCGAACGCATCAGCACTATAAATCTTCTATTTTTCCTCGTTCTTTTTTCTCTCGTCGCATTATTTCGGCGTGCAGCCTTCTGTTACCGGCAATTCTTAACACGGCGTTTTATCTGATGATGTCTAAAAATGCGGTTCAATCTCGAAGATCTGCAACTACGCGGCGTGAGTTCTGCCGTGAGCTCAAGTGGTTCCGGGCATCCCATTTTTTGATGGAGTATTCCACGGACGGCTATATTCGGGGCGTATGCGTCTTTTAAATTGCCTGTATTGTAGCCAATCGTTGCTATGCTTCCCATTGTGTAGCAATGCTCCGGTTTGCTGACTTCCATTCTTGTCTAGGTTTAGATTGCTCCTGGTGTGACCACCCGCGGCTTTCGCGACGTCCCAGCTCACTAAGGGGATGGGCAGACTTTTGGTATTTAAAGTACGTCTGGCATGGCCAGTATGGATAGACAGATCATGGCTAGATTTTGTGACGGCGATGGAGAGAGAGCTCGACATCCTTGCTACCACCTGTTTTACGACTTTCTGAGTAAATAGATGTTAGTACTGAGATGCCTAAACGTCTACAAGTTGCGCTAGTGTCACTATTATGGTCTTTTGTCCCGAATAAAATAGATACATTTGTCAGAAGTAATATTGCACTTGAGATTGAAATTAAAACGCGGCGAATTCTTCTGCTTTTTTCTACCTGCCGAACAATCTTAGAAGGTCCCTCTCCTCTGCAGGTTTGGGCCATCTCACTGATACCCAATCGACGAAAGCTTGGCGCAACTCTAGGATTGCGCCGGCAATTGACAAGAGTTCACTGGCAACTGTCGAAGATTACAAGCCTACAACGTACCTTTTTCATATCCCACACATGCCATGACACGATCGCGACTCTCGAAATCGATCTCGATCACTTGTCCCATCGCCGCTCGTACTCGATACACACCTCTTCCTGCCTTATGGCCCCTCTGCTCGCCCTCTCGTCATCGTTTACACCCTGCTCATCTCCCACCGTCTCAACATGTATAACTGCGCTCCCGCATGCTTCGTCGACACTCTCCCTGTCCGCATCTGGTCGGCCAGGTCGACCAGGACCGACCGGCAGAATCTCTGGGGCTCGTCCGCCGAGTGCGTGATCTGCCTCGATGACTACATCGCCGGCGTCAGCCTCGTCATGCGGCTGCCTTGCGGCCACGAGTTCCACTCCTCCTGCATGTGAGTCTGTCTCCTTTCGTTGTATCTGAGGGTGGACCATGCTGACGTCATGCAAACAATAGAACGCCGTGGATCACCCTGCGAAAGCGGGCCTGTCCAATCTGCAGCGCGACGTGACAAAAAAATTACACAGCACTACAAGCAGCGCGGGGGTGGTGTCGACAGAGTGCGCGAAGTAGAGGATCCTGATCTCGAGGCGCCGCTCCAGCTGCATTGCTAGTCTTGTCTGCCGTCTCTCTCTCACTACATCAGCAGCGTCGCCGCCGGACCGTTCTTATCGTTGTCGTCCAGTCAACCATCGGCGATTGCCAGATCCCAGAAAGGTGATTGCCCATGACGCGACCAGAAGCTCTCACGACTGTGACCCATTTTCCGTTGCATTGAATGACACTGCAGATGGATAACAGGTGCCACGAGCATGAGTGGTAGGATATTTTTTCTTTCCTTCTTGAGAGCCTGGCTAATCTGCCTATTCCTTTCTATCTAGTCTCGAACGCGCGTGGTTATAGATAGAGCTTGGAATCAGATTCTAATTCTGACTCTGACGACTATGGGACGGTCTTGGTGACGGCGATTGCCGGTCGAGTCATGATGACTGCAAAGGTTAGCAAAGCAAGACGCCTCGTGGCACTATTATTGACCGCAGTGCTGAGCATGTTTCTTTCCAATACTAAAATGGAAACTACTTATGTGCAATTGTGTATATGCCCATTCTCAGTAACCCGAACATGGTCCGCTGCCATGGCTTCAGCTGGCCTTAATTTGCACAACAGAAGCGGACGAGACTCAACAGTCTAAAAAATTTCCTCCACTTCTGTATTTTCTAATTCAACTAAGGAAAGTAAAACTTCAAAATTTCAATCTTTAGATCAAGTCATTTCATCACATCCAAAACGTACTCCTCCTGTTAACCTCCATCATCTTGATACCCCACCAAACAATCTTCAAATTCTAAACGATCAAGATCAAGCAAAAAGGCTCGTCATATAAAGACGAGTACAAGGGCACAACATCGTATCTTCGTCATACCGACATCGCATGCCGAATTGAATACTCCATCCAGGTACGAAAACAATAAAAGCAGGCTCCCACCAAGTAGTCATATCTTTCATCGATAAAATATGACGTTGCAGTTGCTGTACCTTCCGCGATAGTCGCCATAGTAGTCACCGACATACCTAGGCTCAATACGCACTCTAATTGCGTATTCATACGGGCTCTCCAGACAACATGCCGTACACAGCGCATGTCTTCGAGAACAGAGAGAACAATTACTGCATTCTGTGCAGTTGCAGGCGACCGAGGTCGCATCCGCTAGTCAATCGCCAGGCTCAAGCGGATTGTCCACTCCGTCAGTCGGGCGGTTCCGCGATTCGAACAGTTCTTGCTGCTTGAGATCCTCCCTGTAGCACATGCCTCCGTGTAAGCACTGTTCAAAGACACGCAGTAGACATAAATATAAAAGCGAGTCAACTTACTCAAGCAAATCGATGGCGCTGACAATATCGCCGTTCGCCTGCTGGGCGTAATAAATCGCCATAGTCATGTTGTCAGAGTCGATAAGCTCCAATTCGACAAGCTGGCGCGCACATAAACGCTCCGCCTCCGAAGCCTGGTTTTCAAGTCCTATGCGATTGATGTCTGCTCTGTCTTGAGCATCGGGGCTTAACTGACGCATCTCGATAAAGGTCTGCGGACGGCTAGCTGCCCGGGAACGCTGAGCACTGGCAGCCGTTTCCGACCGTCTAGCACGTTGAATGTTACGGGACAGCGTGGCTGTATCTCGACCCAAGAAACGCGAGACCTCTCCTGTACCACGCGAAGGTGGAACAGTCCGATAAGACGGCACCGCGCTGTATTCAGAGAGAGACGGCTGATAAGGACGCCCGCGAACGTCGCTGCTGTGAGCCTGCCCAAGAATTGCCTGAGGTGATGGTGGCATTCCAGGCGCATCCGAATAACTCGTTCCGCGGGAAATCGTAGGCGCTAGAGGATCCTGCATCGGTTCGACGTCTTGCACCTCAATTAAGTTGCGCTGATGATGGCTCCCGAAATTTCCGCTTCTTTCGAGACTCGCAGTCCGCACGCGCTGTTCAGTAGAACTGAGAGTCGACCAGGGATTTCCTGCTCTTGGGGCATTAGACACATCTTCTGCCGCAGCATACACGGGCGTTTCATGAGGTTGAACAGTATTAGCGATTCTGAGGTCATCTTGATACCTCGAATTCTCGCTTTGAAGCTCATCTTCCTCTAGCCTGAGCTCTTGAACTGCCCTCTCCACGTTAGAGATCCGACTTCCGTGAAGATCGGATGCGACTTCGTCCCATTCAGACTCAGTTGCGATCAATTCCACCGGAGGAGCACTAGGCACAGTCCCTCCTGCTTCAGAAACGGGCGGCGAAGACAGAATATTGCTGTAGTCGTTACCGGCACCTGTGGGCGAACTGCTGGCACCTTGGACCGGGCTCGATCCAGTCGCGTCTGCACGAAAACCGACAGGAGCAGTTGGAACGCTATAGTTAGCAACAACGACCGGCCCGCCATGTCCAAATTGCACGGGGAACGACTGCGCCCGTCTTCCCAGAAATTGGCCAGGAGTGCTCGGGCTCGTATCAAGTGAGACGAGGCTTCTCTGATACAATGTAGCTGGAGGAGGCGGTGGAGGAGGAGGAGGCGGGAGGAAAGACGAAAACTGTGGACTTGCTCCCCCTGATGCAAGTGCAAGACCGCCGGTCTGTGCAGCATAAGTGCCAGTATTATCCATACTCGAAGCACTACCGCTATAGTTCCTATATTGTTGCCCTCCAATTGCCCCACCGGGAAGATTTGCCGATGGATGAGGGAAGCGTTGGCCATACCCGCCAGACTCCGGTTGCGACACGGACGGAAGCATCGGAGGGGAAACAGGAGCCGGCATATGAATCTGAGGACTACCTGTAGTCGGAAAAGACGAAGAACGAGAATAAGAATTCGTAGGAGAAGTTCCAAATTGCACAGTACCTGTGGAGTCGGCATGAATAGGCACCTTGCGCGGGAGATGCGGACGGGTGTCATGGCCTGCAAAATCGCCGCTGTCGCCAAACCCATCCATGCCATTCAAAATTGCCTCAGCCGTATCAGCGGTAAAAACAGAATGACGACAGGATGGAGTCACAATGCTATCTGCCTCTGAGCGTGCCTCATCGCCGTATCGAGAGGCCCACAAATTGTTAACTTGGCTGGCAACATGATCCCAATTTCCGGATTGCGCCTGCCTATCCGAATAAGCCTGCGGGTCAGCGTAGCGTGAAACAAGCTCGTGGAGACGCTGCTGAAGCTGAGTTGTCGCTAGCTGAGTGCTCTGGCGAGCAGAACGAAAGGCTTCTTTTGTTGCCTGCAACCCAACTTCAGCGGCTTCACGAGAAGTAGCGGCAGCTTGATATGTACCCAACGTCGCAACTTGCGCCATCTGCGCTCCAAAATCCTGGAATGAGTTCAAGGTGCGTTCGATATTGATGCGATTGAGCACCTCTGCCGTCGGCGGCAAATTGCTTTCCACACTGGCGATGTTTCGGCTGAGTTGCAGAACGATTTTTCGAATCAGCTCTGCTACATGATCTGGCAAATTAGGATCCATCGACAATACGGGACGGTGCAGAATATTATCAGGGTCGTTGGCAGCAACTTCTTGGAGACGCCTGATTGCACGTCTAACATTCTCGGCAATAACTTCCCCCCAAGATCCAAAGGCTGTTGCATGGTCGGTTTGCCCGGTTCCGTGCTGAGACTGGGGCTGCGAATTCTGATCTGCCTGTGCAGAAACACCCTGACGGACCGGACGAACAGTTTCTTGAGAGGCGGTGCTAAATCCAGCTTCAGACGCTCCGTCCGCATTTAAAATAGGCACGTGTACGGAAAATTCGCCGTCCGAATCGGCAGTCAAGGTGGAAGACGACGGTGTTCTGACCATGTTAGTACTGACCGTCGACGGCGTCGCGGCGCGAGACATAGACTCGACGTCGCTAAGCATATCTTCGAATGCAGCAACCAACCGGTCGGAAAAGTCGTCTCCCGAGAGCTGAGACTGTTCGTCTGCGACGGTGTTTTGACTGTCCGACACAGTACTAGATACATCTGACGGGGTGGCAATACGACTGACGTTGACGAAAGAAGATTCAGATGGCGCTGACTTGACCGAAAAATCCGAGTATACACTGGGGGCAGGCGCGCCCGACGCTGGCATTTCAGGATCATAGTTTGCGGTATCAAGACCGAACCATTCGAGAACTGGATAAGCGTCAAGGCTAAAGATGGGAGCTTGCTTGAGAGCTTTCATTTCATTGATTCGTTCGCGAAGTTCCAAAGACGATCCAACCTATACAACATTTAAGTACATATCATAGTCTTGCAAAAGTTCATGACTTACTGTGATTCGATCACCATCTTCGTCGTAATAGCACAGGCGCGCGGGAGACCGCTTGATGCACTCGTCGTACCTGGCCTCTGGCACCCGGATCAGATAATCACCGACCACGAAAAACTCCAAAGTATCCCCGTCCGTAGACGGTAGGCTAGACATTCTCGCTCTAGATCTGCAGTGTGCAGGTTTGAGAACAGAGGAACAAGGAATTCAAGAGCGGAGTCGAGAAGGCGGCGACAGAAGGCGGGCAATTACGCAAGCTGCTTGGTTAAGCGAAAGGTTCGAGTTCGGAACTTAGAGTATCAGAGTTTGCACAAATTAAGCTGTAAAACTATGACTCGTGAGAGTGTTTTGTGTGGTTTTAGATTGCTCCCAACGCTCTTTTATCGTTCCCAGGTCCAGTTCTCGTATCGCAACTGCGCCCTCCGGCCAGGGCTTCCCACAGTGACGTCACTGGCAAAGGCCAGCCACGGGTTGAATGACGATAGTTGCACAACTGCGTTGATTTGATTCGCAAAACTGACTATGACTGCCTAGAACGGACCTTCACTTCCCAACGAACTCAATCTTTGCCAATTCAACCTCTTCGGGAACAGGAATATTCAGCGACACCATGTCTCCCCAGAACAATGCCGCCTTCTGAGATGCATAATCTAGATAATCAAAGGGATCTCCTTTCAACTTGTCGGCTTCTTCACCGTCCAATATATCGACATACCCATCTTCGTCTTCAGTTGCTTCCCGTGGCGGTGGTGCAGAAATGATACCCCACATGCACCAGCCAAGATGTACCGCTGGTCGCCAGATTACAGACTCGTTGTGCAAAATCTCAATGTCTCTTTCAATCTTTGGAATGTCCTCAAACGACTCGACCTTAAGAGTGACATAGCTTTCAATGAACCGCATGCGTTCTTCGTAAGTAGGGAACTTCTCGATATGAATATCCTGCGGCCGTGCAGGATCATGAAAATCGGACATCCATTCGCACTGACGCCAACGTTAACGAAAGAACAATTAAAAGTACTCAAGAACTACAAAATAACGTACGAAATGGTTCGCAATGTCGTAACCTCTCACGTTCGGCGAAGCATATTCGAAATCGATTACCACTAACGTCTTGTGTTCATTTGCCGGGCGCAACAATGGAGATCCGGAAGGAGGTTCGATACGGAGAAGGTTGCCGTATTGCGCCTACGTGCGAGTTAGTCTCCAGGCTGGCGGAGCAAACAACCATCGAAACACGTACATCATTATGCGCAAAAACTAAGCCTCTCTTCACGGCATCTGGCCCTCCAGTCTGTTGATCGAGCCACTCCAGGTATCGTCTAGCGCCTTCCATGAATGTAGACCAAGTACAACGCAAGATTTTTTTTGTAGTCCACTGTGGTCTCTGTTCATTGACTAAGTAGTCGTTTTCAGACGCTATCTTATCTAGAATGTCCAGAACTTTTTTCGCATCTAATCTCCACTTATTAAAACTATTCCAAACTCCGGGCCCGGCATGCCTTTCATCAAATGTCAAGTCAACACCGTCATGCAGCTCACGCATCCGTTTTGCGATCGCACGGCTCACGTCTGGCAACCGTATGTCTTCTTTTGTCAAAGTCTTCGCCGTCAAGAACTGTTCGAACCGGCCGTTACTGAATATGCCCAATAACCGCGGTCCGATATTCTTGGCCGCAAGTCTTGTAAGAACAGCAAGTTCGACATCTCTATTTATTATCTGGGCCGTATTCAGACCGTAGACTCTGAGTAAAATTTCAGGAACGTAGGCTGGCCTTGCCCTCACACCAGGTACATGAACCTTAGAGAGTGGGTCGACTGGGGTATGAGTATCACTGTGGTGATTTCTATATGAGTATTGTGGAGGAGGCGTGACACAATAGACCTGCGCCATATTAGTCAGTTCAAGCGTCTCCTTCTACTGTCAGTAACCAAAAAGGAGCAGTGTAACCAACCGCATTCGTCAGAGCGCCCGAGATTCGGTTCACTTTGATTAAGGAGTACTCAGACAATGGGATTGTACGCCATCGAGCAACATTCAACCTATGCGTAAGACTTAAAATCTCGCGCTTTAGTTGGTCGACAGGTAGACTATTCAAGCAAATTATTAATCACGACTGGACGTCGTCCCGGATTTGACGTAGAACTCACGTATTATCAAGAATATATTCCACGCTGGGTATATCTCTCGCTGTCTCGTGATCGCTTCCTGACTGACTGCTGGTACTTTTCCGCCGTGGTACGACCTTCGGTAAAATGCTAGTCATGTGGAGATATTTTCTGTCTTGGAGGAGTGAATAGCAAGTACAAACTATGCGAATTATGGGGAAATGTCAAGTCATTTAAGATTGAGCACGAGACAAAGGCGAGATTAGCTTGCCACGCCGGAGCCGCACGGCATCGTGAAGTTTCAGATCAAGTTCAAAAAATAAGGATCGTGGTTCAAATATTAACTGCGGTCTTACGTTTACTTCCACTTCCCACCTTCCGACTTTTTCCAATTTTGAATAAATTATTGCAGTTAAAAATTCAACGGCTGCCTTTTTTTGCAACGCGATTTTTATCTTGATTTGGCTCACGCCGAGGTCAGCAGCTCTTATGGCAGACAAAGCAAATGGCAAGGTCGTTTTTATTGGCAACATTCCATATGACCAGCCGGAGGAACAGATAATGGGTATGAATGCTTTCTTACATAAGTATCAGTAATATGACACTAATGATACTATTTGGCCAGAGGTGTTCCAATCGGTTGGCCCTGTCGCAAATTTTAGAATAGTTGTCGACAAAGAGACTGGGCTTCCGAAGGGCTATGGGTTTGTCGAATATCACGGTACGCTCTTCTGGTATCTTTCATGATCACCAATGTATTTGATGCTGATGTGATTATTAGATGCGGAAACCGCAGCTTCTGCTGTTCGGAATTTAAATAATTACGAGTTGAGCAATCGACCACTTCGTGTTGACTTTTCCCACGAATCCTCAATCGGATCCTATCCACCAAGCGGCAAGACGTCAACACGTATGGATGCATTATTGTATTTAGTGTTGAGCTGTATGGTATCTGTGCTAATTCATTTTGCTCAGCCGAGTCGATCGTCTCACAATTACCACCCGGTACCCCGCCAGCACCGAATCTCACCACACCAAACGCCATTTCCCAGACGTTGTCGGCCTTCACACCTCCTCAGATGCTCAAAATACTGCAGGAGCTAAAGACGGTCGTGACAACAAATCCAGCGAACGCACGCGAACTTCTCAAAGCCTCACCACAACTCTCTTACGCGGTCATACAGAGCATGCTCCTTATGGGCTTAGTCGATTCGAGCGCCGTTGCAAAGGCGGTCGAGCCTTCACATCTAGCGGCGCAAAAACAGCAACAGTTGTTGCTACAACAACAGCAGAGGGCGGAGTCTACGCCTCCTCCCGCATTTACGCCTGCTGCACAAGCATACTCTGCTGGTCGAGCTGGCACGCCTACAACTCAACCACCCATGGACCCTCAAAAGGCTGCACTCATAAAGCAAGTCATGGACCTTACAGAGGCTCAGATTGCGGCGTTGCCAGAAGCTCAGCGAAAGCCAATAGAAGATTTGCGAGACAAGATTCGGAGAGGTGAATTTTAGATTGGCAGCGCTGTTATAGTCACGTCTCTGCGATTGAGTCTTTTTGTTTCTCTAATGGTGAACCTAGATCGCATTGCAGCCAGCGTTCACATATGTCACGATTTCTGCTTTGTATGACATGCAATAGAGTGTCAGAGTCAAGGTCAGCAGAGGTCGGTTGGTAACACAGAGATTGCATTTTCCTCAATTACATGCGGCGTAGAGAGACAAGATTGGTATGAAGACTTAGTTGCATATAAAGAAATATTTTAGAAAAAATAAAGATTATATAAAAATTTGTCCAAATAAGTGAAATATTTTTCGAAAAAAAGGTCTAGATGGGACTCGAACCCACAATCTCTGCCTCCGGAGAGCAGCGCCTTACCTTTAGGCCACTAGACCATTTTATAAAAAAATTGTGAATTCAGTTTGGGATAAGCCGTCAGCCAATTATGTTCGAAATACGCCTTTGCAAATTAAACTGTCGAAATATGCGGATGGATGATTGATTTGCATTAGACGTCATTGATAACGAAGAGCTAACAAGCAAGACGTCTGTTTTGGGCCAGCATGACATGAGGCGATCCAGAGCGATCGACAGCTGTATGTTGTGTCCTGTTCTGTGCCTAGAGAGACTATAACTCTTTTGGATTGTTAGGTGGTTATGTGATGTCACCACTAATTAACTGGAAACGTTGTCGGCGCTAGCAGATGGAGTTTCTCCGACGACTCCCCATGGCGAGCACCACGTGGATGAAATAGACGGAAAAACACAAGGAGACTTGATGGGGCGGACGGCAGAAAAGGAGGCAAAGATATGGCAACGCAGAGTGGCATGATTTGCCCTTGAACTAGTTGTTCTTCTGTCATGCGCGCTTTCGTCGGAGCGATGAGATCGATGATGTCGTTGTGGATTGATGTAAGCTTTTGCGCCGCGCTGGCCGCACCACGACGCCTACGCCGACCGTGAATGCGAACGAGATCGCAGTTCATCCACCGGTCTTCTGCGCAGCGAATCGCAGGCTGGCCAACGCCCGGATTCGCAAAATCGCGCGCTCGCGGCAGGGCAAGCGTGCCATGTGGAGGTTGGTTGGCTGATGGCCTGGCCTGGCCTGGTCTGTCTGCCCAGGCAGGCGGGGCAACCACACCGGCAGCGCCGGGTTGCATCCGTTTCCAACGTTGGCGATAACGGCTGTGTCGAAAGCCGGTCGCCGATAGTGGCATATAAATAATTTCTCCGGTGCCATCTTGACCTGCCTTGCCTTGTCTTCCTGATCCCGGCCTTCTCAGTCCTATTTCTCCTGCTCAGTCCCCTCAATCGCGCTCTACTCGTTTGTCGTCAGTCATGGCCGCTCCTACAACGATCCCGCTAGGAACGTTCCTGTTCCAGCGCATCTACCAGATGGGAATCTCCCGCATTCTTGGATGTCCCGGCGATTTCAACATGACCCTGCTCGACCATATCTTCAATGTCGAGGGCCTCGACTGGGTCGGCTGCTGCAACGAGCTCAATGCTGCCTACGCCGCCGACGGGTACGGCCGCGCCCGCGGCCTGCCGGGCGTGCTTGTCACGACATACGGTGTCGGCGAGCTGTCGGCCATCAACGGCGTTGGCGGCGCGTTTGCCGAACACGTACCGCTGCTGCACATCGTCGGCACGCCCGCGAGGCCGGAGATGGAGTACCGCATGTGGATGCATCATACGCTGCCCAGCAGCGCCAACTTTGACAGTCCGGATCACGAGGTGTATATGCGGATGAGCGCGCCGGTGAGGTGCTGCTCGGCGCATCTGACCAACGTGGACACGCTAGCGGAAGAGATCGACCGTGTCTTGACAACGATCTGGAAGAGGTCGCTGCCCGGATACCTTTTCGTTCCGTTGGGTATGTTGCAATCGTGAGTTGATCGTCGCTGGAGCACAACTAATTTTTGGATCAATTGTATGCAGATATCGTTAATGCGCCCGTGCCGACAGCGAAACTCGACGTGCCATTGACCCTGAAGCTAGTGAACCCGGACCCCGTGCTCGAGGACTACCTCGCAAACAAGATCCTGGACGCGATCTACGCGTCCAAGACGCCCGCGATCTTGGCCGACATTCTCGCGCGCCGCCATCGCTCGCGCGCGCTCGTCATGGAGCTGATCGACATCACCAAGTTCCCGTCGTTCTCGACAGACCTAGCCAAGGGCTTCGTCGACGAGGACTCGCCGTACTTTGCTGGCCAGTACAACGGCCGGATCTCGCTGCCGGGCATTGCCGAGGCGGTCGAGAGCTCGGACTTGGTGATCAACATCGGCCCGATCATCTCGGACTCCAACACGGGCGGGTTCACGCGCTACATTGAGGACAAACACCTGATCATGCTGCACCCCGCGTATGTGTCCATCTTTGGCGAGATGTATAAGGACATTCACTTCCTGCCCGTGCTGGAGAAAGTCGTCGCAAAGCTCGACGCGTCCAGGCTTCCGGAGCCGCGCACAGTTGCCTCGTTGAACGTCGGACCGCCCACGGTGGTGCCCTCGCCGGCAGACATCTCGACGTCGTACTTCTACAACTACATCGTCTCGAACTTTCTGCTGCCGCACGACATCGTGTTCGCCGACTCCGGCACGGCGCAATACGGCATCAACGACGCCAAGTTCCCGGGCCACATCAACTTCACGACGCAGCTGTACTACTCGTCCATCGGGTTCGCGCTGCCCGCCGCGCTGGGCGCGTGCGTTGCGCAGCGCGAGATCGACGAGTTCAAGGCCGGTCCGCATGGCCGCGTCGTGCTGTTCGAAGGCGACGGCAGTTCGATGATGACGATCCAGGAGCTGACGACCATCACGCGGAACAAGTACAACCCGACGATCTTCTTCATCAACAACTCGGGATACACGATCGAGCGCGCGATCCACGGGCCGACCGCGAAGTACAACGACATCTCGCCGAACTGGAAGTACACGGAGCTGTTTGCGACGTTCGGTGCGGACGAGAGCACGTACTTCTCGACCAAGGTCACGAAGAAGTCCGAGCTCGAGGAGCTCTTGGCGAGCGACGAGTTCAAGGCTGCGGAACACAAGGCCAGGTTCATTGAGGTTGTCATGGATCCGATGGATATCCCGTGGCGGTTGTCGAGACAGATGACTCAGATGAGGGAGCATACTGCCAAGTGGTTTTACGAATATTCAGAGAAGCAGGGAGAGGTTCCCAGAGCGACTTAGAGCAATGTTAACTGCGTGTTGTACTGTACAGTATGGATTACTAAATAGATGAGTCTATCTAATACAGAAGAAAATATATCTGCTGTCATTCGATGAGTTAGATCTTGCGGACTTCAACTCGACATCGCTCCCACACGCTGTGGGGCATGAATTCATCCGCGTCGTCTTCGCCGGTCGTCTTATGACTGAACGGCACGACGTCGATGACGGCGTATGTGCCGCCGACCTTCTGCTTTGTCAGCGGGCCCGGGTTGACGACGACGACGCTGTCGACGACCTTGGCAAAGTGGCGCTGCTCGGACGGCAGGATAAGGATGTCGGGCAGGACGCTCATGTCCGCGAGGCCCATGTAGGCCATCTCGAGCGGGTGCTCGCGCGATGGTGGGAAGACCGGATAGAACGAGCGTTGGGCGAGCACGTTCTTGACGCCCCGCGCGAGCGCATTGCGCTCGTACGCGGCAGGTGCGCCGGTGCCGGCGGCCGGCTTATGCAGATGCTCGACCCTGGACAGCTGCATGAGCACGTCGATGTTGGCGATCCCGAGCACGGTGGAGTTGACCGCGATGCAGGACGGGTTGCAGAGCCACTTGGCGCGGCGGGGGAGTCCGAGCACGTTTCCTGCCGTGGATTTCTTCTTCTCTTGCGGCGAGTCCGCCTGCGGGTGTGTATTATTTGTCGTTGATGCTGATGTTGATGACGATGTCTGTGCTGCTGTTGCCGGTCCCGCCGGTGGAGGAGGGGATGGGAAGGAAATATGTCGTTGCACGGCTTCCCGCATGCCTGCTTCGGGAACTAGCAGCATTTGCGCGTGGGGCATTGCCGCCTCATAGCGCCGTAGTTCGGGGACGACGCACGTGCGAAAGACGTCCTCGAACGACGCGACGCCGGGCGGCAGGACGTTCTCGGATTCATAGTTGTCGCCGTCGCCGCCATTGCTGTCCTGGGAGGTGCCGCAGAACAAAGGGTGGGTCGCGTCGACGAACGGGCCAAGCAGGACGAGCACGTCGGCGCGGGCCGCGATGGCGTCGTCGACGAGCTGGCGGAGCGGCGCGTACGAGAGCGAGTCCTGCGTCGTGAACGGGCCCTTGGCGACGACGAGCTTCGTATGCGGCGCCGAGGCGAGCTGGTGGCGCGGCGACGCGTGCGGGGAAAGCTCAGGCAGGTGCAGGAACTCGCTGACAACGAACGACGCGCCAGTCGGGTTGCGTCCTCTCAACGCGACGATCTGTCCGGGAAAGAGACTGAACCACGTCGACGATGACGGCGTGCTCGTGTTCATGGAAGAGAAATTGAGAGGCACGCGCGCGCCCGAGCCCATCCGGCGAGACGACTCGAGAAGCGCGGAGGACTCGTTGAGGCGCGACGCGTCCGCGTGCAGGATCGAGTCCGACACGATGCGGCCGACGACGACGACTTCGTCGTGGGAGATGACTGCCGGGTTCGCTAGGACATCGAGCTCACCGTCCGCATTCGCGTCATCGCTACCACCGCCGCTCTGTGGCTGTTGTTTTTGGAGCAGGAGCTGGTTGCGCACGAGATCTGCGAATTGCTCGATGCGCTCGTCGAGGTACTCTGACGCCTCGAGCAGGCTTTGCCGCATCGTGCGAAACTCGTACTTACGTATATCCATAAACGCCGTGAGTCGGGGCCTTTCGGCGGGTGGCGAGGAGGCTGCGACGGGCAGGTCGAGCGTGCCATTGAGTGTTTCGAGAACAATGCCCGCGTCTGTGCGGGTCATGAACGTGCTGCAAGACTCAGATTTAGCACGTGAAGAGAACTAAAAGCACTAAACAAGGAAAAATGTAGAAGCGCATACGCGTCGCGCAATGGAGAGCTGCGAACGGGAGTTGGCGTGGTCGCGGCATTGTGTCCGACGAACTTGCGCTTCAAGGGCGTGACGGCGCTGCCAGGACTCGAGGAGTGGCCGGCCCCGGCTCGTTGCTGCTGCTGCTGCTTCGCCTGCCGCCGCTCCAGCTGGCCTTGCAGCTCAAGCCTCAGATCCTCGAGGAGTTGCTCGGTGAGCAGGTCGCCATTGTCGGCGCCAGTGCCGGTGCCGGAAGGAAGGCGCTGCAGCTGGTAGGATTCGATCTTGTAGTAGAGTTCGGGGGCCGACAGGGAGTACGACTTGAGTAGCTGAGTGCATATGAGCGAGAGAGGCGGCGCAAGACCGGAGAAGAAGGACTCGATCTCGGGGGAGTCTGTAGTGGCCGAGGGCATGGTTGCTGGTCTCTGTGTTGTTGGAAAGAGGAGGAGCGCGAATAGGATTTGGCGGTTTGACGCGTCCGTGACGCGTCGGATGACACTGATCCAAGGGGTGCGTACTGCCATAAATTGCTTTCGCGTCCTAAGCTGAACCACCACCACCACCACAGAAACAAACAGACACAAAGGATGCCATCAGCAGATGCCGTCCCCCGCGTGAACGCGACTCAACTGCACATGTTCCCTAACCAGACCGTCCGGATGGTGGGCAAGGTTGTGCAAGTGCACGACGACACGGCCGTTCTGGACGCCCGAGGCACCGTCACCGTGTTCGTCCCAAGGGTGAGTTTTCGGTTTTGCCTCCATCTCCATTCCAGTCGTGCGGGAGTCAGAGTTGGCTAACGACAGACGGACACCGCATGCAGGACAGCAGTGTTGTCGAAGGTCACGCATTCGAGGTTACCGGAAAGGTGCAGCCTGATCTGTCGATCAAGATGCTGGACGGCACCGACTTTGGCGACTCGTTTGGTAAGTACGCTACGGGGCACTGTTTGTTTTATGTGGCGCAATGAGTTAGGTGCTGACATAGGATTGGTGCGCAGATATGGAGAACGCGAACGCGCTGGCAGATCTTGTGCAACGGTATCCGGAGATCTTCTATGACAAGTAAACAAGAGTATGGGCACTTGTGTATGTAGCTAATGAATGTAATGCTATTGTATCGGCATCCGCCCGATGACGGGTTCGAGCGCTTTGGGAACCCACTCCGCCGCGTCGCCCTGGAATGACCAGTAGTTTACTGTGGTGGTGGTGGCGGTCGTGGTGGCGTCGCCGGTCGTGGGAGTGTTGTTGATGTAGTCGCCGGTGGCAAAGCTGTCGAGGTCGGCGTCGGGTATGTCTGTGTTGAAGACGGCGACCTTGCCGCCCTGTGCGGTGACGCGGGCGACGTAGGACGCGGCCGGGTAGACCGTGCCGGAGGTGCCGATGACGAGGATGAGGTCGACCTTGGCAGTGCGGAGGAAGTCGTCGGCGGCGGTAACGACGGCGTAGGGCAGAGACTCGCCGAACCAGACCACGCCGGGACGCAGCAGGCCAGTCTTGCACTTGGGGCAGTGGGGGAGGTCGGCTCGGGGGATGAATCGCGGCGGCACGGTGCTGCTGTCGTTGTCGTGGTTGTCTCTGTTGCTGTTGTTGATGCTGCTGCTGTTAATGTCGTTGTCGCTATTGTTGTCATCGCTGCCGTGGCTGATGCCGTTGCTGGTGCCGTTGCTGGAGCCATGGCTGGTCCCGTCGACGATCTCGCTGTCGTCAGCGAGCGCCGGCACGAGCGGGTGCACCGTGTTAAAGTCCTCGGCGTAGTCGCAGAAAAAACCGGCGCACTTGAGCGCAAAAAGGCTGCCGTGGAGCTGGAGCAGCTGGGCGGGCGGGTGGTTCGCGCGGAGCGAGAGGCCGTCGACGTTCTGGGTGAGGGTCACGAAGCTGCTTCTCCGGCGCGCGAACTCGGCGAGCGCGCGGTGGGCCGCGTTCGGCATTGCGCGCAGGGCCGCAGCACGGCGGGCCGAGTAGAACTGCCAGACGAGGCCGGGATCGGCTTCGAAGGCCTCGGGGGTGGCGAGCTCGAGCGCGTCATGGGTGCGCCAGAGACCGCCCTCGCCGCGGAACGTGGGCAGGCCGGACGAGGCGGAGAGGCCGGCGCCGACGAGCGCAAGCACGCGGGAGGAGGTGCGCAGGACGGCGTGGAAGGACGCGAGGCGGGCGGTGTCGGGGGGCAGGAGGACGTGGGCCATGGGGCATGTCGTCGCGCTCGTCGTCGCGGCAAGTCGTGAAGCTCGCCCGCGGTCTGGCGTAGCGCTCAGGCGGGCCAAGACGGGCAACAGTCGGCTCAAACGGGCCCAAACCTGCCCAAACGGGGGCGGCCCGGCCCAAACCGGCAGGCGCTGTGAGCGGGCCCGTGACCGAGCCGTGACCCGGCCCGTGAGCCGTGAGCGGCTGTGACCCCCCCACTGGGCGAGAACTCTGTTAGGCAGGGCGGACGAACCGCCAGCCAAAAAACATCATCACCGTCACCGACGTCGGCCGCTCTTCCAGCACTCAACCCCCTCGTCCGTCCCCGACCAACCACCGCCCGGCCCGTCTTCTCCGCCACAATGTCCGCGCTCTCCGAGACCGCCGAATCCCCGCCCCCCGCCTTTTTCGAGCCCCCTAACGACGACTCCGTCGACTGGGCCACCTTCGAACAGATCCTCGAGATGGACGACGACGAGGATGACCGCGAGTTCAGCCGGAGCATCGTCTGGAACTTTTTCGAGCAGGCCGAAAGCACGTTCAACGACATGGACGTCGCGCTGTACGTCTCTGCGCTCTCACAGCGTCCCTGCCTGCCTTCTTTTTCTCGCGCGCCAGACTGCTAACCGAACCCGTTCTCTACGCAGCACCGCAAAGGACTTTGACAAACTCTCCTCCCTCGGCCACTTTCTCAAGGGCTCCTCCGCTGCCCTGGGCTTGACCAAAGTCAAGGACTCGTGCGAACGGATACAGCACCTAGGAGCGAAGAAGGACGAGACCGGCACCACCGATATCCTGGACGACGAGTATCTCCTCACGCGCATCCAAGCCATCATCAAGACCGCCAGAAGTGAATACGCCGACAGCGAAAGCTGCCTGCGTCAGTTTTACGGGGATCCGTAATTTTTGCTCTTGTCTCGTTGCGGCCATCATTCCCGCTCTAGTGGGCGGTCTTCAGTCCCGTCTCGTCCTTCTTCACTGTCGTTCCCCTTGTATCCCCCTCCATTCCCCCTTGCAAAAGAAAATGTGTTCACGTAGAATTCCATCGGTCATCTCCCTCCACCGTCACTCCCTGTACTCCCGTTTCTCTTTTGATGTACTCGCACGTCCCTCCACCAGCCTCATCAATTCCGTCTCGCCGTGACCACGGATATCCTCTTCTCATGCCACTTTCCGTGGAGCATTGTCCGTTTCCCGTACTCGCCATTTTGTCGTTTGTGTGTATCCCCGTTTGGCTTTGTTGTTTATGAAATTGTCGTCGCTTTGATTTGTGTTGTCTTGTTCTTTTGGTGCATTGACTATATTTTTTGTGTATATCTCGGGCTTTATATTTTTGTTTCATTTAGGCCGCCTTTGGCCTCGTTCCTCTCTGTTCTAGCTCTTGCTGTTGTCGTGGAGAGTTTTAGCACGGCATAAACCTATCCATCCATCTATCCTATCACGGAGCACCTGGTGTGCTTTGGCTGTAGTGTGATTTCGCTATCGCGCAATCTATGACGTAAACGAAAATCGTCACGTGCTGGCGCGGTGGATTGGCGACACGTTAGTTGCATTATAATGCCTTATTTAGACAGTCGCGTCCACAAGGCAAATGTGAAGGGCAAATGTCGGATCTCGTCAACTGTCCGGTCTGCCACGCGTCCATCCCTCTCGACCGCGTCAACGCCCATCTTGACGGGGACTGCATGGCTCCGCCGCCGCCCCCGCCAGCGCTCCCGCTTACACCGGTGTCGTCCTCCCCTACGACACTCGCGGCCATCTTCACGCGCACGAAGAGGAAAGCAAGTATTCCGTCGTGCGAGGCCTCGGCAAATGCGCCCGTAGTGCTTGAATTGACCGACGACGACGAGGTCAACAGTCACACCAACGACACCAACGACAGCGACGGCGAGCTCGAGAGGCAGCCGATAAAGAGAGTCAAACTACCACACCAGCAACACCAACCACCGCCGAGGACCACTGGGCAGCCCCCAAATGGCGTGAACGGCGTGAAAGCCGCGAAACGTGAAGCGCTACCCCTTGCGGAACGAGCACGGCCGACGTCGCTCGACGAGTTTGTCGGGCAGGCAGAGCTTGTGCGGAAACCGAACGGCATTCTCCGCCAGTTTATAGAACGTGGGTTATTGGCATGGCACACACGCCCGATGTGTCTTTCTCTGTTGGTGTTGGTCACTAACGGTTGTCGGCGTATTGCAGAAGATGCATGCCCTTCCATGATACTCTGGGGTCCACCGGGAGTGGGCAAGACGACGTTGGCACGCGTATGTTTTCTCCTGCTGATTCTGCTTCGTCGCCACGCTTCTGATCCAGTTCCCCGTCGCATTTTCCTCCAGATATTTGCCGCATCCACGAAATCGCGCTTTGTCGAGCTGTCCGCCACCTCCGCCTCCGTCGCGGACTGCAAAAAGATTTTTGATGAGGCGCGAAACGAACTGAAGCTCACGGGCAGGAGGACATACCTTTTCCTCGATGAAGTCCACCGGTTTAATCGGTCGCAGCAAGATGTATTTCGTAAGTTCTCGACTTGAATTTTTTAAATTTTTTGTTAAATTGTTTTTGTCGCACTCCATGCTGACTGGCCGCGAAGTTCCCTACATTGAACGTGGCGACATCGTGCTCATAGGAGCCACGACGGAAAATCCGTCGTTCAAGCTAAATGCAGCCCTTCTGTCACGATGCAGAGTGTTCAAGCTCGAGCAGCTCACGCCGGACGAGATCTACACCATCCTGCGGCGGTTGTCGGTCTCAAGCGTGTCTAGTTTGCGTGGTGGCGCGACTGTCGCCGATGGATGGGAAAGCGGCCTCGTCGCGGACGACGGTCTCAGGTACATGGCCGAACTGTGCGGCGGCGACGCGCGGTGGGGCATCAACCTTCTCGAAACCGTGATCAAGACGACGGCAAGCGCAGACGACCCAGCTTCAATCACCTCGCCAATCCCGCTCTCGCGAGTGAAGAGCGACATAAGGTCCGCCCGCATGCTGCTGTACGACCGCGTCGGCGACGCGCACTACGACACGATCTCGGCCCTGCACAAGTCCGTGCGTGGCAGCGACGCCGACGCGGCCCTGTTCTACCTCGCACGCATGCTCGAAGGCGGCGAGGACCCTCGCTACGTCGCGCGCCGGCTCGTGCGGATGGCATCCGAGGACATCGGCCTGGCTGACGACAGCTGTCTGCCGTTTGCGGTCGCGACGTACGAGGCCGTCGAGCGGCTCGGTATGCCCGAGTGCGACGCCGTGCTCGCACACTGTGCCGTCAAGCTTGCGCGGGCCCGCAAGTCTGTCATGGTCTACCGCGCGTTTAACGCGGCCAAGCACGCCGTCGCTACCGACCCGCGCTTCAGCTCGGCCGTGATCCCAATCCACCTGCGCAACGCGCCGACGAGGCTCATGAAGGAGCTCGGCTACGGCAAGGAGTACAAGTACAACCCGGACTACAAAGACGGCAAGGTGGCGCAACAGTACTTCCCGGACGAGTTGAAGGGCACAAGGTTCCTGGAGGACTTGCATCTGGGAACTAGGGTCGATGTGGACCTCGACCGAGCCAAACAGCACGAGGTGGACTTTGACGACGCCGACCTCTTTCCAGACAGTCTTTCTGAAGACGGTCCATGACAAGTCACGAGGCAGGTCTGGCAGGATGGGCCATGTAAGATAGAAAGAATATATACAACATGACTATTTACAACAACAACAACCCTAAATCAAGCATGAAACTCGTCCTCTTCGTCCTGCTCCTCTAAGTCCGTCTCCAACTTCACTTTCTCCACGATTTCCGCCTCCATTGTCCCACTCGTCTCCGTTGCACCAGCCTGGTGCGACAAGTCGCGGACGCGACTGTCATCCTCCTGCGCGAGAATTTCATCGTAGATCTTGTCGTCCTCCTCGCTCACCCCCACCGTTTCACGGCACGCCTGCCAGATCTCGGCAAACATCACATGTGAAGGGTCCACGATCTGCAGACATACCAGTCCAGCTCGGGCGAGGCTCTCCGACAGTGCGCCGCCGTTGCCGTCGCTGCTGCTGCGGATCTCCTGCAGCATGACGTCCCACTGCGACGTCAAGAGATAATTCATCTGCTTCACATCGCCTGACCGTGCCACCAGGACCACTACGGCGGTCCACATCCACTCTTCCCTGGCCACGCCGTTCAGGAGCAGGTCCTGCCACCGCTTCCAGAACAGGTCAAAATGGCACCCGTGCGCGAGTGTGGCCAGGTGCATCATCACGTACGTCGGCGTCGCCCGCAGGCTCGCGCTGCCGTGCCGGATGAAGATCTTGTCGATCACGCCCATCCGCGCGTCAGCGGGCCGCAGCCGGACCCGCTTGGCCGGGTCGCCCATCGCTTTCGGGAACGGGTTCTCGGTCAGCGTCGTGACGTCGTTGCTAAACTGTGTGCACGCCCGCAGTAAAACCGCCATGACGTTTGCGCTGGCCAGTACATCGAACTGCTCCTTCGAGGAAGACGACGACGACACGCTCCGACCGATTACGCGCAGGAAAAATGCAATCTCACTAAACCGCTTGTCCGTAATCGGAGCCAACTCTTTCGCTAACATTACCCTATCCCGACGGTGAGCGGGAGTAAATTCCGTCGAGGTCGCAATTGCCGTGAGAGCAAGCAGCATGTCATCCTCCGTCACGGGCACGCCGCTCGCAAGTTGCTTAACGAGATGCATCGTAAGTGCCCTCACAGGGACCAAGTCCGGGTTCAAGCTGTGTGCGACTTGCAGGTATTCCAGCTTTCTGCGCCAGTGGATCGGTCGTAGCGTCGTCGTCTTTGCTTCTCCCGTAGTAGTTGCTGTTGACGGTGATGGTATGGCTGGCCGGAAATCCTCGACTTTTTCGGGGAATGTAATCAGCAGATTGTCGAGATGGTCGATGGCTCGGGTCTGATTGGGCCCTCCATGGTCGACGAATGGATTGTGTTTGATAATGATTCGGTTTGTCCATGAGGCGATCAGAAGACTATCCACATCGTCGCCCATGTCGGTGAATGTAATGCCCTGGGGAACGAATTTCCGGAGCTGATCTAGATATTCGTATTGTCCGTCGAGACAAAGTGGAACCATGATTCGAAGTGCCTCCACCGTGTCCTCCTCACTGGGTACCTCGCTCAGTGCTAGCTTTTCCAGGACCATCCGCGCACGTTCTCGCAGCATTTCCGCCTCCTGCGATCCGCCAGCATATGGATCCGGATTCGCAGCAGCAAACGCAAACATGCTCGCAGCAGATTCGGCCGGGCTCGGGCTGTCCTGCAAATCGGGTCGCCCCCGAGCAGACGTGTGCATGTGCCTGCCATTGGTGACCCTATGGAAGCCTGGCAAGGTAGGCCGCGTTCTGCCGGGCGCGGAGTACTCAAAGTATTTGTACTCCTGTGACTCCTGAGGGCGGTCCTTGCTTGGGCCAGGTACACCGCCAGACGCGGCGTACTTGCGCGAAATTTTCTTGGCCGTCCTCTTGGTCGTGTGTCGGCCGTTGACGAGATCGTACGCGCCCACGGCTTTCTGCAGCCTGCCTTCGAATTGCGGGATCTCATGCTGCCACAAGCCCTCGAGATCAAGCTCCCACCGCTTCTCCGACGTGACGATGTGAACGTATATGCTGCTGATGCGCGTGTCGAACGCGATCCATGTGTTCCGGTTGCCCTCACGCAGCTCTCGCTCGTACTCGGACACGTCGCCTGTGTATCGCGACAGCTTTTTCTTTATACGGCGCTCACGAATCGTCACGCGGTCCCTGCTGACAAGACCCTCGATGCGCGGCTTGGCGCGGTACGTGTGCTTGAGAAACACGCGCAGCATCTCGGCCGCTCCCACGAGATGCCGCTCGCTGCGAGCCGTCCCGATAATCACCATCGCGTTTTCGCCAAACGCAGTCTCACGGCCGCGCAAGTCGACCAAGCTGATCTCCGACAGACCGACGTCGGTCGCGAGGTGAGCCATGACCGGCTGCAGCTCCGGCGGCGCGTCCGAAGGGATTTCGGGCAGTATAGGTTCGGTGGTTTGACCCGCAAAGGACGATGAGCGCGCTGCCGCGCGAAGATACCACGGCGTATCATCAATGGCGGGAGTGGCTGCCGCCGCCGTCGACGCCGTCGCCGCGGACTCTTCCGCGAACTCGCCGTCGTGAAGATGATATTCCACGCCTCCGAGCACGTCGGTTTGCGAGGCGTCGTATGTTGCCGTCTCCGTGTCCAGCTCAATTGGCTCTTCTGAAATCTCGCTCACTTCCGCAGGATGCGCACTGTCGGCATTATGCACGGGACTGGCCACGACGTCAATCACGGGACCGCGGCCGTCGTCGGGAATGTCGTTCGAGGACGAGGACGAGGTCACGTACTGTTGCCGCCGCCGCTGTGTCATTGTCGGCGCCACCACTGCCACCGCAAACAGTCGCCTGCTACTTGCGGCCGCAGCCAGCCGCGGGGCAAGCCGGAGGAGCGTTGCTGCGGGCATTGCGGGTCGTGTGCTTGTCCGATAGCGGTTGAAGTCCGAAACCGCAATGAATATTTTTTTAGGGTTTAGAATGGTGCGGCTCAAAGGAGGCTAGGCGAGGCGGTCATCCAATTCAGTGACGATGTCTATATTCCTCTATCTTGTTTTTGTAGGGCATCTCGGCCGCGTGTGACTTCTACGACCACTGCGCCTTCGCTGAGGGCTGTGGTATCTGCTGCTGCGGTTATATGTACGTTCTGTGTAGGTGGTTGATCGGCCCATTGCCGGTGCCGATGCTGATGCCGTCCGCGATCGCGCCGTGCACGTAGCCCACCGCCTCCCGAACGGCGTCGCCGACCGTCATGCCTTTTGCCAGATTTGACGCAATGGCAGCTGTTTATTGTTGGTTAGGCCGTGCAAGCTAGAATGAATTACAGGAACGGCACTCACAAGAAAGAGTGCACCCCGTTCCATGCGTGTTCTTCGTAACGAGGAAGGGCGACTGCACAATCGTAAATGTCTCGCCGTCGTACAAAATATCCGCCACAATCCTATGCTGCTGCTGCTGCTTCGTGTCCGTCGCGCGCCGGTACGTAGGAAGCAGCGGCAAATGCCCTCCCTTGAGTAAGACGTGCTTGGGCCCGAGCGCGTGCAGCTCGACTGCGAGCGCCTTTGCGTCATCCAGGGACTCGACCGGGAACTCCTCGCCGCCATGTGCGACTTTGAACAGGAACTGCGCTTCCTGGAGATTCGGCGTAATCACGAGCGCGAGCGGGAAGAGATGCGTCAGATACGCGTCGACGGCTGTGTCCGGCAGTAGCTTTTTTGCTGCAGCGTGAGCAAGAAAGGATGAGGTACAGCAATTCATGAATTTACGTACCTGCGCGCCTGACGTGCTGATCATAACCGGGTCCACGCATATATTCTGGACGTTGTATTGCTGTAGCTTACGCGAGACCTCCTTGATTGTTTCTAGTGACGCTAGCATGCCAGTCTTCACTGCGTCCACACCGACATCCGTGAGGTTCATGTCCAGTACGTCCGCGATAAAAGCCGGCGGGGATGGGTATATCGACTTCACACCGGTCGCTGTTTTTTTTTTCAACAATTATTAGCATTAAAAAAGGAGTCCTATTGAAAACAATTTGCAAAATTGGGGTAAATACTGTTCTGCGCCGTGAGAGCAGTAATGCAAGTCATGCCGTAGCATCCATGGACCGTGATGGTCTTCAGGTCCGCTTCGATACCTGCACCGCCGGACGAATCCGACCCTAAACCGGTTGTTTGCGGTCAATTCGCTAGCTCTAAACGATTGATACCGGCAGGGTCTATTATACCTGCGATTGTGAGTACGCGAGGCGGTCGAGGTGGAGTCATGTTGCTTTGTGCGATGGAAGGAAGGCGTTGCAGGAGTTCGCTATCTTACCTATCTGTCAGAGTCAATTCATGAAGCTATTCCCCCACCCACATCCGCGCCCCGCTATCTACATATTTTCTCCCGACAATGCAACGGACAATCGCACGCCAGCTGATCGATGTGCCATGGCAGGGTTTGTTTTTGTTTTGCATGAGACTTCTTTTTCGACGGGGCTGTAGTTTCCTAAGCTGGTCTATTTTACTATTCAATTGCCGTACTGCATAGTCATCGCTTGTTCCTGAGATTTGTTTACCCGAGCTGACCGACTTCCGTTTTTAGAATTGAAATTGATGCATTAGATGCGTATCCAATGACCTGGTGCCCGTTCTGAAACTGGAGCGTTCCTGGCTGCGGCCATCTTACTGAACAGGGCAGAGTTCTTCTAGCTGGGGGCCCCAATCATACAAATCTATTGAAACTTGGATCAATTGGTACAATACGTTGTCACTACCATCGCTGTTGTTTCCTAGGTTGTCTGTCCGTGGATTGGTCAGGATCATTGTGTTACGGATTGGTCGATGACTCGAGTTTTCTCTTGTTGGATTTTAAGTGAAGGTGTTTTGTTTATCGAGCGTCGTTGTATTACGGCACCCTTGTGGTCCAGGTATATGGTTCGATTCTGTGTGAAGATGTTGATTGTGGATTATTGTGGGCTTTGATTGGCAGCAGAGTGCATAGATTCTCTATACACCGAGTGTCCACGACGACGACGCCAAAAGAGCATTTACTGAGAGACATGGTTCAGCTTGCCATTCATCTCGGGTGTGCTTTTATTCGCGCGTACTGTCGTTTATCGATCGTTTTCTTCTGGCATACATTGTTATTATGATACAACAATGAAGTCGTTTGCGTTACAGAAGGTCAGTCTACTAGAAGAAGCGTGCTTGAGATACTGGATCAATCGTGAAAACCCAATGGCTGAACAGATCATGTTGCCTGGCGTGCTTGCCGGTACCTTTTCAGTGCAGGATATAATTGAGTGATGTTGATTTCTTGTCCTCAAAAAAAATACAAAGACTGCTGATGATGAAAGTTGATACCCACCTTAATGATGGTTACCATTATTACATATAGACCAATATGGTAAGAGTCAACCAACGAGTCATATTGTTCCGTAACGAGTACGGGATAGCCTACACTGGCGGAGCTCGCCCTACAACTCTCTGGCTACATAGAGCCAATCTTCCGTAGTGACGCAGGTCTGCACGATAATTACGTACTGTACGTACAAATGTCAGGACAGATTATGCATAGAAGGTTGGAATTTCCCTGAACAGAGTACAATACATGTTAGAATGCCATGGTATGATACCCATCTCTACACTCTTTGATATTGCGCAATGGTGAAGTCGTACACAATCAGACCTATCTGCCTTACGCTTTACGAAAGTCATAACCATGGAATTACATATAAGCCGGAAGTCTCTTTTTGGTGACTATCTGCAGACACTGTTGCCGCCTGAGCTGACGTCGACATATGATGATTTTGAATAAACCGCGGTATTCGGAATGGTGCTTTCCCTCGCGATATCCGGTCTGCTGCGTCCGAATGTTAATCAGTCAATCGCCCAGGCATGGGTAAGACCCGATTGCAGCTGGGTATCCGCTGTGCCAAACTGTTTTTGGATGACCTGGAGCCGCTCTCAGTGTCTGACGGAAGGTTGAATCTGTGGATGCAGATGTTGGACAGAATGGAAAGGCAATGAACAGGAGTCCGCGAGATATATATCGAGGTTGCGAGAGAGTCCATCAAGCACGTGCCCTTGGTCATGCGCTCAACGTAGTATCTCGTGAGCCCCGATAATGCAGATGGGGACAGGAACAAGCTCAATTTGTGGAATCAAACCTGGAAACAATTAGAACATGGGCGAGCTTGAACGTGGATGATAACCTGCGGAACTGCAAGCCGAAAGGCACACCGTGGTGCCTACAGAAGGAATTTTAGAGACAGGAAACGTAAACAAGGGAGAGGAAAAGGGGGATTAATTGAACTGAAGATGCATTAATT
>JAKTPS010000077.1:0-56804 GCA_030556275.1 Lipomyces sp. NRRL Y-27488
AGGACAAGTGGTCGACACACTCGAACGCCAGGGTCGTCGAGAACCGGAGACAGCGGAGCAGGAACCTGAGCGGCGGCGGCGGAGGCAAGGTGCGGTGCACACGCGCAGGCGGGGATCGGTGGCGGTGGCGATTCGAAATCGGGCCGGCGTACACAACTAGAGCTCTGGAATAGGCACTTGCGCGATCCGTCGCGGTCGCATAAAAAAAGTCCAGGACAGCGCGAAAGAGATAGATAATGACCGCGGCAAAATAGGCAACAGGCTGGAAAAAGTAGACGACAGCCGCAAGAAGAAACACGAGGAAATCCGTGAGAGGAGTCGCCGGAGGCGCCGGCAGAACAGACAGGTGGTGCTTGTACGGGACGACGTGCAAGCCCTGCGGGTGGAACAAAACTAGCGCGGTCATGCGGACCCAGATCGCGGTCAGGACAACGTCGCGAGCCCTGTCGGCCACGCCCTGAGGGAGAGGAGTGGCCGAAAGAGCAGCGTAAGGCGACTTCCCGAGGTGCAACTTCTTCGCAAGCCTGGAGTTCTTGATGCGCTCGAAGGCCTTCTTGCAACCGCGGCCAAAAGACGAAGAGGAGGAGGAGGAGGAGGAGGAGGAGGATGCCGCGTTGGCGGCGGCGGGGGTGTCGCTGGTGTTGGTGCTCTTGTTGAAGAGCTTTGCGAAACCGTTCCCCTTCTTTGGCTGTCGAGGTGCCGGGGGGTTCGCGGACGACTTGCAGATTGGGAAGCAGCAAACCGCAGACATCGTTGGAACGAGCTGTTGAAAAAGCAGTGGTTGTTGGTCAAAAGGCGTTGGAGGGCGATAGGAGGCTGTTCGACGTAGGAGGATCGATGAGGAAAGAAGAGAGCGAGAATGGCGACTGGAGTCGGGTTTTATAGTGCACATTGCATGTGAAGGTAAACTATATGGTGGTGGTTTGTTCGAACAGTCTTGAAAAATCGGCCTCGACGAACTCTCGACGAAAACCTGCACCAACCTTATACCGCCAAACAGGACCGAGTTTGACGATGCATGTTCTCGTATGGACGTATTCAACGACTGAGATGCACAGTGAATAGGAGTTACTGACAATGCGCTTCGCAGATCACGAATGACGACGGACCGCCAGGCGAGGACTCGCCGTTCATCGACTACTTCGTCGAGGCGCTCAAAAAGTACACGGACTGGGACATCAGCGTCGTCGTGCCAGACACGCAGAAGTACGTCGCGGCACTGTTGAGGTGGAAGCGAGACTGGGGTTCTAACGTCCGTCTAGATCATGGATATCAAAGGCACACTTCATCGGACAGACAATGACCGCGTCGTAAGTCAACTGCGAACTGCATGAGCGGCGTGAAAATAAAATGCTGACTGGGCACATAAGGTACATCACGCCGTCGTCCACACCAGGCGAGCCGTATGAGGGCCCATACTTCAAGAAGAGGGACGAGGCCGGCAAGGACGAGTGGGTGCTCATCGACGGCACGCCGGCGACGTGCACGCAGATCGGCGTGCACCATCTGTTCCAAGACGAGGGCCCTATCGACCTTGTTCTTTCTGGACCAAACTACGGCCGCAACTCGACCGCCGTGTTCCTGCTGTCGAGCGGGACGGTGGGCGCGGCTCTGGAAGGAGCACTGGTAAGTCGGAGATCGTGTGTGATGCCCGAGACGACTGGAGCTGACTCAATGGAAAATATAGTGCGGGATAAAGTCCATTGGCCTGTCGTACGCGTACAGCTCGCGAAACCACGTGCCCGAGCAGATCAGGGCCGCGAGTCGCGTGTCCGTGAAGGTCATCAAGCACCTCTACGAGACGTGGCCGAAGGACGACAGCATCGACCTGTTCAGCGTCAACGTGCCGCTGAACGCGCAGACGTCGGACGAGACCAAGGTCCAGTACACGCACGTGCTCGACAACAGGTGGGGCAGCGCGTTCGAGTACACGGAGGACTCGGTGCTGTCGACCGCGACCGGCAAGCTCGTCGAGATCACCGACAGGCTCGAGCCCGAGACGGACGAGTCCGGCAAGCTCCAGTTCAAGTGGAAGCCGAACCTGAAGGCGGTCCAGGACGGCGTGAAGGAGGAGCCGGCCGGCAATGACGGCTGGGCGCTTGTCCAGGGAATCGTGAGGTGAGTTCTGTTTTGGGAGTGTTGCCGTTGCCGAAGGCTGGGCTTGAGATGCTGACGGACTTACTACAGTGTCACGCCGCTGAAGGCAAACTATCAGAGTGTTCCTGGGTATTCGGGAGAGTTGAAATTGTGAGTATAGCTGAGGTCGACGATTAAAAGGTGTGCATGGTGGGCTTGTCAAGATGGAGTTCTGTTTCTGGTGCTCATAGACCTAGAAGAAAACAAATTTAGACGCTGACTTGGTTCTCGCCTCTGTCTGATTCATACTCTCACACTTGCTCCTAAAGACTGCCACTGGCTCCAAGCCCAAGCGTGCCCACACCTGCCACCACCACCACCCCTCCGCCGTTTACAGCCGTCATCACGTATCCGCCGACATCGTACATATATCCGCTCCTGACGTCGAACCTGAACAAGCTCCTGCCCGGCGTGAAGATCGTGACCGACCCGGCGGACCCGGTCCTGCAGGAGGGCTCCGGCGCGAACGTGTTCCACTTTGCCGAGTACGAGGATCTCAACTTCGAGCGGCTGGTTGGGGATAGGGAGCACTACCTCGCGTGCTCTTACATCTACCGGTAAGTGTATATCGGCCCTGGCCGGGTACAAAATAGAGGGGACGGCACTAAACTTTTGTATCATCCGCAGGAAAGCGCTGATCCGCAAGAATTACCTGGCGCACAGCATCGCGACGTACAAGGTGAAACACCCCGAGACGATTCTCGGCACGCACTTCCCGGAGTCGTACGAGCTCGAACTGGACTACGCAGAGTACCTGGACGAGATGATGGACGAGATATACGAGCTCAGGGACCAGCTTGCGGAAGGGCGCAGCTGGTGGATATTGAAGCCCAGCATGAGCGACCGCGGCCAGGGTATCAGGCTCTTCCACACGATGGAAGAGCTGCAGGAGATATTTGAATCGTTCGAGGAAGACGAGGAGGACGAAGAAGACGAGAGAGAGGAAGATGACGACGAAGACTACGAAGACGCAAAAGAAGACCAAGACGCAGCTCCAGCTAAAAGCTTCAGCGAGAATAATGGAGTCATTACATCACAGATCAGACACTTTCTGATCCAGAAGTACGTCGCGAACCCGCTGATTCTGCCGGCGTATGGCAACCGCAAGTTTCATATCCGGACGTATGTTGTCGCCAGCGGCGCCCTGAAGGTGTACGTGTACCGGGACATGCTGGCGCTGTTTGCGCTGAAGCCGTACACGAGCCCGGACGAGGAGGGCGACCTCGAGGTGCATCTGACAAACACGTGCCTCCAGGGCGACCAGAAGGACGCCGGCTCGGTCCGGCTGTTTTGGGACCTCGACGGGTTCGACAAGGCGAGCGTGTTTGACCAGATCTGCCGGGTCGCGGGCGAGACGTTCGCGGCGGCGGTCGGCCTCGGCCGGCTGCACTTCCAGCCCGTGCCGAACGCGTTCGAGATCTACGGCGTCGACTTCCTCGTGGCGGACGACCTCACGACGTCGATCCTCGAGGTCAACGCGTACCCGGACTTTGCCCAGACCGGCGACGACCTCAAGGGGCTCGTGGACGGCCTGTTTGGCTGCGTCGTGGCGGACATTGTTGCGCCGTACTTTGGTGCTGACGCGACGGCGCCGGGGGAGGAGCGGAGGGCCCGGTCGGAGTTAAGGCTTGTATATGAGCAGGATGTGAGCAATGGGTGGTAAGCGATGACGACCACTGGGCTGCCGTCGCCGTGCAATACTGTATATGCAGCGCCGCTGTCTACTTTGGTTTATACCATTTTTGGTTGTATGTTTTGTAGTGTACTGTATGTACATAATACATCACGAAGCGTGATTACGATGGCAAGGGATGAGCAGGATCAAAATAGACGGGCTGTTACCCGAGTTGTTCAGGCAGCGGACCAATGACGGGCCATGGGCAAACTCCCAACGGAGGCCGGAAAAATAGGAGGCGCCAACTCCCAACCAGGGGCCGGGACTGATTGGCCAGGCCGGGCTGGCCGACCCGGGACAGGGCAAGGCGCGGATGCGTTTGAGTTTCGGGCCGCCAGCGTTTTAGGGTTTGCACGCGCCTGTGGCCGAACTCAGATCCGCCCGCGGTTTGCGCTGAAGGGACCGCCCACTTCGGGCAACTCACTGCTAAAACTGCTAGGCCGTGTTTGTTGGCGGCCGAGATCTGCTCCTCCTCTTTGTTCAAAGGCCCATTATTCATATCGTGGTCATCCTGATCATCTTCTTCGTCTTCTGTTGCTCCAACTCGTCCCGCTTCGGCTCCCGATAACCCTGATCCCCCCCGTCTTCTTGGTTGTCCCGGTCCAGACGCTCGCCCGCTCACACACTCTCTCCCCTGGGACTGTCCATCTCGGCTGACACCGCGGCCCTGTCTGTCCGCGTCCTCTGCCGTCATCAGCGCTGGTTGGGCGCGCAGTCGGGTCAGTTCGCTGAACGCATCCGTGTGCGCCCCACTCGCGGCTTCACGCCTTTTTCTGTTCCTGCAGCCGGTCCAGTCCCCGGGCGGACTCACACGCGACGATATATAAAACCGCCTACACCAGAACGACATTTTAGTTGAGTGATGCCCGCTCTCGCCGCATCGCTTACGGCAGCAGCAGCAGCAGCTGCCGCCCCAGTCTCGATGTCGCTGCGGGTGTACAACGCACACACCGGTCGGGCCTTCGACCTGAGCCCCAGCCAGCTCCTGAGGTATGTCATCTCCCGCTGCTGACTGGATCACCGTCGTTATGTTGGGATGGCGAGCCCGTGCTGACTCGTCACTTGTTTAGTCTCGCTGAGCTGAAGGACGCCATCGCTGTGGTCCATGGAGTGGTCAGCAACCAACAGATCCTGATGACGTCGCGCGCCACCCAACTCCGCATGGCCAACGTCTCGAACGAGGTACGCCTTCCCCCTACTCTTTCTTACGCGGGACTGTCTTATCTGACTTCTCTCTAGACCGAGCTCTATCTGTTTGACCGGCTCCTGCTCGCCCAGCCCACGCCCACGCCGCCACCGTCGTCGAGCCCGCTGATCCCGCTCAACCCCCAGCCCGTGCCCAACATCACGAACCCCAAACCCACCCAGGACGAGCTCGTCGACCTGTTCGAGGAGCGCGCGCAGTGGGCCGGCGCGCTGCTCGCGCGCGCGGAGGCGCTCAACTCGTCCCTCGCGGCGACGGTCACCGAGATGCAGGTCATCCGGCGCTCCGTGCACGTGGCGGTCGCCCACCTGGCCCAGCACATCGCAAACATCGAGCGGTCGTTCAAGGACGTGCTCTCGACGGCCGTCGCGGTCGCGCACGACTACGGCTCGACGGACTGGTCGGCCGCGCTCGCGCGGCTCGACGGGCTCGACGTGATCGACAGCTTCGGCGGCGGCCGGCTGGCGGCGTGGGTCGACGCGGACAAGGTCAAGACGATCCGCAACGACATCGTGTTCAACGACCAGCACATCCGCGACCGCGTGCGCGACATCAAGTTCGTGTCGGACAAGGTCGCCGCGGACGGCGACGTGCTCAAGCGCGACATCGATGCGTCGAACGAGGCCGAGGAGAAGATGGTCGGCGCGTTCGAGGGCGCGCCGGCCATCGTCGAGGACTTGCAGGCCGTCGTGAGGAAGATCTCAAAAGGTATGGTTTTTTAAATTTTTTTTTTGTGAATGACGGGGGTTCTGTGTACTAAAATAAAATCCCCTAGACGCCGAGTACATTGCGGACCTGCCAAAGACGCCGGCGAGCATGCGGTCGATCACGCGGATGGCGACGCTGCACCAGCGCGAGTACCTGCCCAACATCTCGGCCGCGGTCGGCGAGCTGTGGGAGTTCAACCGGCTGGCGCAGAGCCGCAAGTCGTCGATCCAGGTCGCGTCCCTGCGCCAGCTGCACACGCTCTCGGTCGTGCAGTCGCGCGCGTCGCCGATCCGGCCGGACCTCGCGTCGCTCGAGCGCGAGCTCGAGGGCTCGCAGGCGTACCTCGCGATGCTGCGGCAGATGGACGGCCTGCCGCTCACGTACGGCTCGCTCCTGGTCGAGTCCGTGCGGCGGATCGAGTGGAACGCGCGGATCAAGATCCTCACGGGCGAGGTCGCCGAGGAGTTTGCCACGTGGAAGGCGGACGAGCAGAAGCGGCGGACAAAGTGGCTCAAGCGCTTCGGCGGCCCGCTCGACATGTTCCAGCAGACGTTTTCGAGCAGTCTCGGCGGCGGCGGCGGCGGCGGCGGCGCGTCGCCGAGCATGGCGAGCATGTACAGCCTGCGGAACGCGTCCGCGAGCATGTTCGCCGTCGAGCTCAACCTCGTGAGCTCCAAGACCGAGACCGCGCTGGCCGCCGTCACGCGGGACGACGTGTACGCGTACGTGGACAGCCTGCGCAAGGTCGCCGGCACGGAGGCCGTCGCGGCCGAGCTGCAGGACATGCTGGCCGGGCTCGACCAGCAGCGGGCCGGCTCGGCGTCGTCGTCGGCGTCGTCGCAGGACCGCGGCAGCGGCAGCGGCTCGGAGCGGCGGCGCCACCGCGAGCGGCTGTTTACGAACGGCAGCTTCACGGACCTCATGCGCGGAAGCATGTTTGGCGGCGGCGGCGGCGGAGCTCTCAGCCGGCCGGCGTCGCCGGACAAGGACCACGCTGGCGGTTCCGCCGGCGGCGGCGGCCACACTGCGGCCGAGCAGCGGCTCGCGAGCGAGAACAGGGTCCTGCAGGAGAAGCTCAGGGGCTACGAGTCGCGCGTGCGGCGGCTCGAGGACCTGCTGCACCGGCAGCAGGTCGGCGGCGGCGGCGGCGGCGCGTCGTTGCTCACGCCCACGTCGCCGTCCTTTGGAGCCGGCACCGCGTTCATGCCGGCGTCGGCGGGCCTGCCCCCGCACGGCGTCGCGCGGCATCACTCCGCGCCGGGCTCGGTGGACTACCCTGCCCTGACGATGCACCAACTACAGCAACAACAGCAGCAGCAGCAGCAACAACAACAACAGCAGCAGCAGCAACAGCAAATACAACAGCAGATACAACAACAGCAACCACTATTACAACCACAGCAGCAGCAACAGGCCGTCGGCGTGCGCGGGTCGCCGCCGATGTCGCCGTCGCTGCGCATGACGGAGTTTGTGGACGCGTCGCGGAAGCGGTTCGACGCGTTCGCGGTCGGCGTGGCCGGCGGCGGCGGCGGCGGCGAGGGCGGCCTGGCCGGCAGCGCGCATGACCTGCGGCAGGAGGTGCACAAGCTGCGGGCGACGCTGGACTGGGAGAAGGAGGCGGCGAACCGGGTCAGGCTGCAGCTGGACGAGACCGAGCACAACCTGCAGGAGATCGAGGTGGTCAAGCAGGACCTGCTCGCGAACCTGTCGCAGCAGGAGGCCGAGTTCCAGCGCGAGCGGCGGTCGCTGAACGCGGAGATCTCGGCGCTGACGTCGCGGATCTACGCGCTCGAGGAGGCCGAGGACTCGATGGAGGAGAGCCGGGTCGACAAGGAGAGCCTGATTGTGGACCTCGAGCACGCGCTCGAGGAGCAGCAGCTGCGCGAGCGCGACCTCGAGGCGGTCAAGTACCGGCTCGACGGCGAGATCGCCGGCCTGCGCGAGCGGCTGCGGGCCGAGCGCGACGAGGCCGGCCGGCTCGGCGCGGCCGTGCGCGAGTCCGCGCAGGTCGAGACGCAGCTGCGGCAGCAGATCGCGGCGCTGCAGGTGCAGGTGCAGGTGCAGCAGGTCGAGGGTGGTGGTGGTGGTGGAGGAGGAGGAGGAGGAGGACTAGCAGAGCAGGCGGTTGGTAGGACGGAGGTGCCTGTGCCTGTGCCTGTGGTGGTTGGGAACAGTTGAGGAGCGAGATGGTATGATATATGTGAATTGGAGAGGAGGAGGTGGTGGTTGTGATGGGTGGTATGATAGGCGTGTGTATTGTTTGTTGTTTTTGCTACGCGCTGCAAGTGCGATGCCATGTTTTTGCATGTCATATGTAACATCTCCTGACCTAATTGATACTTGTAATGACTAGTTGCGGTGGGCAGAGGAGGTCCACCCTGCCGTGTAGATGATTTGCAGGGCCAGGTTGGTTTACATATGGCCGGTGCGGAGATGATGAGATGATTGAGTTTTGGTCACGTGAGGGCCACAGCTCGAGAGTACATTTCTTGTACGGTGCGATTGACCGTGATCGATCTGAATTGGAGTATCATATAGCAGTCTGATGGTGAGACGATCAGCGTGATGTGACTGTGGATGATATGACTGTCTATGACAGACGGGCCAGTCACAGGGAGGGCGATGAGCAGTTGTTGTCTGTATGATAGTTGTCTGTAGTTGGTTGTTGTTGTTGTTGTGTTGTGATTCGGACCGGGCCGACGGTTGCACGTGATGGCCCGGTTCGGAACGGGCTTGAAAGCTGCAGTGAGAGGGCCAGGGTTAGCAGGGTTAGGGCCTGTCCGGGTTTGATGCGGTGCTGAGCTGGCCCACAGTAAAAGGCGGGCGGCCCGCACCGCCCGCGCTGGCTGCTTCTTCACAGCAATTGTTTGTCGCGCTCTTGTCCACGCTGCGGTGCTCCCTAACAATCTTCTTAGTCGCGTCGCTTTCTTAGCACTGCGGATTTAGTGTGTGTGCCTGCGACCAGCAACAGCAACACCAACAATCAACAACAACAACCAACCAACGCCCTTTTCCCCCCGCGATCCCAAAGGTATTCCCTCTTCTCCTCTTCCTCTCCGCCTGCTCCTTCTCGTCGTCGTCGTCGTCGTCATCCTCGTCGTCGTCGTCGTCCCCCTCCCCCCTCCGCACCCTCCTCCTCCTCCTCCTCCTCCTCCCAAGCCGCTCGTGTCGCGCGCGTGTCTCGCGCGTAACGCGTCGTCTTTTTTTATTCTCCTTCCCCGCGCTCTCACTCCTCCCCCAACGCTCATCGCTAACCTCCTCCTCTTCCTCTCGCAACCAGCACCCACCCCCCGCCTCCACACATTCACCCAACGCAATGGCAAAGGAAACAAAGACCAGAAAGGCAAAGGCCGGCGGCCGCCGAAAGAAAGGTATCTATTTTTTTTTTATTTTCTTCTCTCTCTCTCCACGTTCTTCCTCCCCCCGGATGACGCGTTTTTTTTCTTCTCTTTTTATCTTCCCTGCTGACTCCGACGCGTCTCCCGATCGAAGACCCGAACGCGCCCAAGCGGTCCCTGTCCGCGTACATGTTTTTCGCCAACGAGCAGCGCGAGACCGTTCGCTCCGAGAACCCGGGCATTGCGTTCGGTATGTTTCCTTGTTGTGTGTCAGCCTCCTCCCCACCTACGCGTCCCTAACATTTTTTCCTCCACAGGCCAGGTTGGCAAGGTCCTCGGTGAGCGATGGAAGGCGCTGAGCTCCAAGGACAAAGTCGTAAGTGCCTCTCTTTATTTGTCTTGCATTGACCAGACATGCTAACACGCGTCAAAAAAAACAGCCCTACGAAGCCCGTGCCGCGCAGGACAAGAAGCGCTACGAGGAAGAGAAGGCCGCGTACCTCGCCAGCGGCGGCAACGCCGAGTACGACGACGAGGAGTAACCGTCCTCGTCTCGAGCGGAGTCCTTTATATCCTTATTATTCTTCTTCTCGCGCGCGCGTTCAACAGCGCGTGCGCGGCTGTGTAAAGTATAACAACTATCGGGTTTTTCTATGATTACTATTATTACTACTAGTTATTTCTTTTTTTTTTTTCTAATTGCTTTTTGTGTTTCTGCTCTATCTCTCCTTGGGTCTTTTATTGTATGATCTTTTACCGCGCCAGACGTCAGCGATCTAGGCGGCGCGTGTGCAGTCGGATCCCGGAATTTCTATGATACTTAAACTATTGGGTTGGTTTTTTTTTACTTACTTACATATTTCCGAGAGTGGTCTTTTTTACTATGCTTTTCGCGTTTTTTGTTATTTCCCCCCCATCTGTATACTTAGTATATCTGCAGTTTGTGACGGCCGCGGCGGGTGGGAACCTCGCTCGCTCCGTCTCGATAGCTCCTGTGTATTTGTAGTCTATGTGTGTGTGTTTTTTTTATATTTTTTATTTTTTAAATTTGAGTGTTTGATCTACCAATTGTTTTGCTGAGGTGTGTTGGTGAGACGTAGTGTGGGTAGTGGGAAAAAACGCGTAAGTGACGCGTCGCTCTGAGCCCGCTTGCGACCACACACACACACTGTGAAGAACAAACTGCGGCTAAACTAGAGTTGAACCTTCGCTTCACAGGCTTAAAGCGAACCAACCAAACGACTTTCTCTACAACAGTTCATATTCATGACTTTTACTGTCAAAACAAGTTCCACGGCAGAGGAGTGTAATTATTACAAAGTGAAATGTCCTCTGCTTATGATCTGCTTATGATTATGATGCTCCCGTAAACTAAACTTAACAAAGACAACGTCCAATACACGACAGAACGTAGATATATATATATCCATAATAGAAATCCCGAACAGTACAACACGATACAACACGCTAAAAAGGCCCACTGCAGAAAATTGACATATATGCACAAACCAAAAATAGACTGGGAATTAATTGAAATATAAAGACAACGGAAATTTACAAATCTACTCACACAAAGCCAAACACACGCTGAAAAAAGCAAGAAGCCGCGGCATGGGACGTTCGTTCACGTCAGGAGCGAGTCCGGGCTGGCCTCGAACGCGGCGCGGGCGAACCGCCAGACCTTGTCGTCGGGCTCGACGCCGGCGCGCTCGGCGACGTCGCGGAAGACGCCGGCGTCGTCGACGAGCTCAAAGTACCGCCGCCGCCACTCCGTGCCGTCCTCCTTCTCCTGCCGGCGCAGCGCGCGCTGCTCGTTCTCGATCTTGGACTTTTCGACGTGGATCGTGTCGTAGTCCATCACCTCCACCGCGGCCGCGACCTTGGCCCACGCCCGGCGCGACTCGTACTCGGCCTGCTCCTCAACAGGCTTGAGCGTGAGCGGCGCGACCGTGTACGCGGCCGCGTCGTGGAACAGCTTCGACGTCTTTGTCCGCTCGTCCCTGACCGTGGACTGGCCCGACCACTGGCCCTGGAACGTGTATATCGGCTTCTTGCTGTCCGCGGGGCCGAACAGGCGCGCCTTGTACGAGTTCTTCTTGCCCGAGAAGTAGCCCTTGCCCGAGTAGTCGATCTCGGCCCGGAAGCCGGACGAGGACTGGATGAGCGTGCTCTGCTCGAGCTCGACGTACGGCGCGCCGTAGAACAGGCCCTCGATGTGCAGCGCCGGCAGGGAGATGTAGTAGTACTCGTCGAACTTCTTCAGGTACAGCAGTGCGTGGCCGACCTGCCGGATGTTGAGCGTGCCCGTGGACGAGACCGACGCCTTCTGGCCGTTGTAGCCCTGGAGCTCGACGCCGTAGATGTCGTTGAAGATCGCGTACGCGGTCACGGGCGGGTGGTGCGAGACCTGCTCGGACACGAGGTACGTCGTGCCCTCGTCCTCGGTCTCCCACGTGCCGAGGAAGAGCTCGCCGAGGAACGGGTTCAGCGGCTTCTTCTCGGACCCGAGCGCGGCGTTGCGGGACGTGTACTGGCCCTTGAGCGTCGCGACGAACCACTTGAACACGGCAACAGCGCGCTCCTCGGGGTCGACGATCATGGTCGGCGCGACAAACAGCGCGGGCAGCTCGGCCCAGAACCGGGAGTACTCGACGAGCGACGTGCCCGAGAGAATGAACGGCGGGGCCTTTTTGTTGGGGCGGGGGGGCGGGTTAGCACTTTCTTAGGAGCAGCAGGAACCACGTCAGAGGGGAGCAATGTACGGTTATGGAGGCAATGTCGCCCTTCGACGAGGCGAGCGAGCGCAGAAACGTCATCCACGGGCCGCGCTGGGCCTATAATTCATAAGAGTCAGCCGGCCATTCCCATGACAAGTAACGAGCAGCTCAAGTGCAGGCAAGAAAAGGGACGACGCACGGTCGGCACGATGCTGACTTCGTCGCTGCTATCCGGAGTGTCTGTCATGTTGTACTGCGGCGAGTGTGTGTCGGGTATGGAGGGAAGGTCGGGTTTACGTGGCTTCTGTCGGTGCGATGAGGTGGTGGTGGGGGTGGTGCTGACGGCGAAGGATGCTAACACTTGCGGAGTCGCTGGACGAGACTTCACCGGGACAGGCGACAAACAAGACAAAGAAAGGCCGGCGGCAGGAGTATCTGATCTCCTCGTGTAAAAACAAAGCGTCCCGAGGCGGCGTCTGGCGGCGGAAAAGGAAGGTGCGCTTGGTTGCTTGACTTGGGATTTAGAGACGACGATGATCGCTGTAGTTTGAAGAGCCGCGACCGGGCTGGAGCCGGATTACAGTGCCCTAAGCGGCTTGTACCGCACTACGCACTACGACGACGTCGTCGTCGTCGTCAGCCCAGCTGCGCACGAGACTTTGGCTCTGCCGTGCTCCTGATGCGTAGCGATGGTTCCCGTGGACCTGTTTGCAGCGTGGGACTGGGTCGAGTCAAGCGTACAGCGAGGCCCGCTGCTTGGTGTGTTGATCTAGCACGGTGTGTTGTCGTCACGCCGGACCCGGTCCTCCCCGGCCTCCTCAGTTAAGGCTGTTCAGGCAACCCCCCAGCGCAATTGCGCCCGGAGCTCCTCAACCCAGCTCCGTTCATTGGGCAACCAAAGAGGAGAGGCAGATCCGGCGGAGCGAACGACGGGCGGCCCCGTGAAGCGCCCTACTACGTCATGGCGCGTCACGTGCCGGGGAACGGCGGTTCTCGATGGCTTGACCGAGCGGCATGGAAGAGGCGGGCGGGCATACCGGGCACGGCTGGACGCCACGACGGCCACGGTAAAGGGGCACTGGAGCGCTCCTGCGACGGGCCAGAACGCGTTCCCGGAGGACCGTCTGGAGGTGCTCGTGGTTGGTGATGGCTGGCTGTTTGGGGACGCCGGATCACGGGAACGGGCGTTGTGTTCTGCCCTCATCCGGCCCTGGCTGCTACTTCCTCTTCGGGCACTTCCTCTTCTTCCCTTCCCCTTCCCCTTCCTCGTCCCTCGTCCCTCGTCGCGCCAGACACCCAGTCAATCCCCACCGCCCGCCCGCCGTCCCCCGACCCCGTCCGCCTGCTTGCCGCCGCCGCCATGGCCGATACCGAAGGTACGCAATCCTCGGGGGCCTCCCCCGCAAAAATCAGTGGTCATACCCTAAACCGACTCATCTCATCGTCCGGTCCTCCATGCCCACACCCCCTGCCACCCTCCCTCACTCCCTCCCACAATTCTCATGTACATGCTCCGTGCCTGCGAGTGCTAACCTCCTCGCCTCGCGTGTGTTTGAACCAGTTCTCCCTGTCATCGCTCCCGAAGCTGTCGCGGAAGCAAGGTGCGTGCACGTCGCGTCTCCCCTTCCCTCTTCCCTCTCCCCCCCTGCCCGTCGCATGCTAAATCCCTGCCGCCCAGTGCACCCGCGAAGCCTGCCGAAGACGAGCAGCCCCATGGCGAGAAGAGACCGCTCGAAGACGACAGCGCCGCCGGGCCAGAAGAGTCTGCGGCCGAGCCGGCCGAGCCGGTAGACGCGGCCGCAGAGGTCGCGACGAACGGCGACAAGGACGAGAACAGCACGGAGGACGAGAAGGTCGAGGACGCAAAGGACGAAGCAGACGCGGCCGTCGCTGCCGACGAGCCCGCCGCGCCGGCACCCGAGGAGCCGCCCGCTGACGAGAAGCCCGAGACCGCCGTCGAGCCCGCCGCCGCCGCCGCCGCCGAGCCGCCAAAGAAGAAGACGCGCAAGTCGAGCGCCGCGTCGGTCGCGTCCGTCGAGGGCGTCGACAAGGTCTCGTCCCGCACCCGGTCAAAGTCGAAGGTCGGCGCGTGAGCGGTCGTGCCGTTAAAAAAATGTGTGAACTGTCAGTCCGCTGGTTGGACCGACTCCGCCCCGCGGAAGACCGGGGTGCTCACATCTTTTACACTATTGTACTTTACTTTTTGGTTCAGTGCCCAGAGTCATTATACTGTTTTGTGTATGTTAGTATAGGTTGTCTGCTGTATTATTTTCTTTTTGGTTTACTTTTAAATACGAGGTTCTCGTTGTGTGTATGTGTGACTATTCCAATCCCAAAACAAGACACACCGCCGAAATTATTACACCAAACATTTCACAGCTTCTCTGGCCGGCGACTACTACTCCGGTCGCGGTCGCGGTCGCGCTCGTCGAGCTCGGCCAGGTCGTCGGCCGAGAGCCGCTCGTACAGGAGCAGGTACACGCTCTTGGTCTGCCGCAGCACGTCCGCGGTCGTGCACTCGCCCACGCTGTCGTCGCTGACGTGCCACCACTCCCTCGGCCCCGTGAACCGGCGCAGCAGCCTGCGCGCGGCGCGCCGGCCGGACCGCGCGTTCGGCGGCTCCGGCGTCTGTTCGTTCGCTTCCTCGCCGTCGTCGTCGGCGGCGGCTGTAGGAGGGAGGTCAAAAGGCGTGGCCGCGGACGCGATCGGGCTCACGTTCTCGGCGGCGAGCTTTTCCTCGAACGCGTCGAGACCGTTGTCGCGGGCGGCGTAGTCCCGGAACATCTCCTTGCGCCGGTAGCACTCGTAGTGGCCGGCCGAGTGCGTGCCGAGGTGGCGGACCATGGCCACGAGCCTGTAGGTCTTGGCCGGCTCGTCGGCGGCCTCGTCCGCCGAGGATTTCTCGTCCGCCGCCGGCGACTCGGGCAGGCCGATCGCGGCGAGCAGGCCGGCGGTCTTGACGGACGCGCGCGCGGCGCCGGACCGGACGGTCAGGGTCTCCGGGAACGCGACGGCGCAGGGGTTGCGCGTGGCCACGGACGCGTAGATCGAGCGCGAGAGGTGGAGCACGAGCACGTCGGGAAGGCGGCCGAGCGCGGTCGTCCGCGTGATCGTGCTCGTGATCTGCTTGGGCAGGCGCGCGCTGACGTGCGGGTGGAGGTCGCTGTTGGGGTCGAGCGCTTTGAGGTAGCGGAGGTAGGCTGTAGTGTCGGTCCGATGGTCTGGCGGGCTGTCCGAGTTTATTGTGTTTGGCGTGTCGCTGTTGTCGCCATTCGAGTGGTCGCCGTGTGCAGTGCTGGCGGCCTGCCGCTCCGTCTGCGCGATCAGGGCCGCCAGCCGGCAGGCCTGGCAGCCGTAGTCGGCGATGCGCTCGGTGGACTGCAGCGCCGCCAGGCACGCGTCCACGCTCGAGCTCCAGGCCTGCGGCACGTTCAGCGTGAGCACGATGAAGGTCGTGACCACGGGCGTCGACACGTTGCCACACCGCAGACACCGGACCGTGCTGGCGGTCGTGCCCTCGTACGGCAGAAACTCGCGGCGGGTCTTCAATGTCGGCGGCGGCGGTGTCTTCTCGGGGGATGTGCCGGCATCGTCGCGTTTGTCCTCGCCCTTGAGCACCCTGTCGTGCTCGTCCGCGATCGTCTCGAGGACGCGGTGCAGCAGCTCGTGCGCGTCGTGCTGGTGCCGGGTGATGCGGGCCCTGAAGATGTGCTCGAGCACGTGCAGGAACGGCCAGGGCGAGATGGCCCGCGGCCGCAGGATCGGCGTGTTGAGCTCTGTCGACGGCGGAGGGGGCATGTAAGAACTGCCGAGCAGACTCGATGAGCTAGAGAGGAAGATCGCACGAACCTCGGATGACTGCGGCCAGCGCGGCCGTGAGCGGCTGGTCGCGGAAGCGCGGGTCGGCGAGGAACCTGCGCAGGATCGGGCTCGATGCCAGGGCCTGTAGGAAGTCCCATGCGGGAGGTTAGTGTCGGACCAATTGTGATCTCCACACACGCACACACGCACACACACCTGTAAGTCGCTGTTGGCGAAGCAGTCGTTGGCGTTGTTGATGAGGCCGACGACGTGGCGCGAGTTACGGGAGAAGCCCTGGCCGGCCGGGTCCGCGTCGGCGGGCTTGGCCCCGAACGAGGGCATGAGGACGTAGACGGAGAGGGACGCGACGGCGGCGACGGCAGCGTAGGCCAGCGACTTGTGGTCGGGCAGGAAGGGCAGCATCCGACATGGGCGTGTGGTGGAAGGTCGTGATGGTGGTTGGTGATGGGTGGTGGTGGTGGTGGTGGTGGTGGTGGTGGTCGGTTCGGCGTGCCCACAAGTACGTGGGCCCCACAAAGTACGTATTTCCGGGCACGCCGGCCACCTAAAAATTTTCTACCACGCAAAGATCGCCGCCGTCTCCTTTCCTTCCCCCATCACATCACCAGCGTCCGTCAAGCCCGCCCCGCGTCCGATCCCCGTGCCGGTTCTCAGCCTTGGTTCCAGTGCCACCGAACGTGCCGAGCAGGTGCGCGTCCGCCCTTGCGACTGCGATTGGCGCGGCCGGGAACGGGCGGCGTGCGGTGTGTCGTGGCCACACTCACACCATCACCGCCCGCCCCTGGCCGCTCTGCCCTAGAACTGTTCCTGACTGACCCTCTTTCTTCCACAGATCACCACCAGCACCACCCCCCCTCCTTCCTCTTCCTCCTCCTCCCTCCTCCCTCGTCCTCGCCGGCTTGCTCTCTGCAGATATATGGCCGAGGTCCTTCCGTCGCGACCCAGCTCCCACAGATCGTCCTCCCGAGGCGGCCTCCACTCCTCCTCGTCCCGTCCGCACTCGCGCGCGCAAAGGCAGCCTCCGCACGACCCCGAAGCGTCGTCCGCGCAGACACCACCGTCCCACAGCCTCCACCATCTCACAGCCATGGCGTCCTCCTCGGCCTCCGTCGACGAGACGACCCAGAAACTCCGCGCGCAGTACTCGTCCGGCCTGCTGCAGCTCTCCGAACTCTTCCCCGACTGGTCCGACGACGACCTGCTCTACCTCCTGTCCGAGACATCCGGCGACGTCGCCGTCGCGGTTGCCCGGATTACTGAAGGTGGGTTTCCTGCTTTTGTAGTCTGCCGGCTGGATTGTCTGCGGCTCCTGCGGTTTTGACGTGATCCTCCTTGGTGGCACCTGCCCATACAATGGTTCCCCGCCTTGTTCGGCCCGGGCCATCCCACACTCACGATCGATTCCAAGAGCCAATGCCAGCGCCGGCAGTTTGTCATTTATCAATCGATTTTGCAGCTGACACTTTTTTTTTGCCTTTTTTCTGCAGGTCACGCGAGCCAATGGGGCGAGGTCAAAAAGAAAACAAAGGAACGATCCAAGTCAAAGGGCCCGTACCAAAGCACCGACGGTGCCCGATCATCCGCGTCCGCGTCGACGCGCGGCCGAAGCCGTGGCGGACTAGAGTCCCGGGGCCGAGGACGGGGCGGTAAGCATACGTTATCTTTCTGTCTGCCAAACATGTATTCTAACGTCTTTTCTAGATCGTGGCCGAAGTCGCGGCAAGCCTAATGGTGTGCAACTCCCGTGTTGTTACTTTTGTGTTGATCTCGAGACTAACCGAATCGCCAGGCCGGATTCCACACGAAACAGCCGAGGAGTCGTCATACTCCAGCACGTCCTTCCCCACCGTCACTGCCCCCGACACTTTTGAGGAGTCGACTACGACCGAAGCCTGGGACACTGCTCCAGCCCCAGAACCTGCCAGCTGGGACACCGCCGGCGCATCAGAAACCGCCCCCAGCGCCGACGCATGGGGTGGTGCCATCGCGCCAGAGCCGTCCTCGAACGGATGGGGATCGGTCGCTGCCGCCGCGCCGGCCGACTCGTTCGACGCGCCGACAGCGCCGCCGGCGGCCGCGAGCACGGCCACGACGACCGCGGCCGCGCCAAAGCCGGCGAGCACGGTGATCAAGTCCGGCACAAAAATGAGCTGGGCCTCGATCGCGAAGCCCGCCGAGCCGCCCGCGCCCGAACCCGCGGCCAAACCACGAGCCGCTGCCGCGCCTGTCGCCCAGCCCGCGCCTGCCGCACCCGCCGCCGCCGCCGCCGCCACGCCGTCATGGGACACGCCCGCGCCGGAGCCTTCCATGGACTTCTCACCGGCAGGCGAGTCCGACTGGGACGCGCCCGCGCCCGCCGTGCCGGAGTCGTTCGGCGACGCGGCGCCGCTGACACAGGAGAACGTCGAGCAGGTCTCGAGCGAGTCGCCGCTGCCGCCGTCGTCGTCGGTCGTGTCCAACATCGACGCGACGCCGTCCGCCGTGTCGCTGTCGAGCGCCGCGTCGACCACGGCCAGCGCGGCGACCGTGCCGTCGTCGTCCGCGTCCAAGATCCCTCCCGGCCTGTCCGGCAAGACCGCCGCGAGCAGCCGGTCGCCGGCGTACTCGCGCCTGCTGAACCAGGACGCGCCCGTCGTCATGCCCGGGTCCGTCCAGGCCCAGGTCGAGCGCGCCGGGCTCCAGTTCGGCAGCCTGAACCTGGCCGAGGCCCAGGACGACGAGGTCTTCGACGTCACCCGCGACGAGCTCGAGGCGCCGTCGCAGAAGCCCGTGCCGTCGTACCCGCAGCAGGAGGCCGTCATCCAGCAGGAGGCCGCCCTGCCGCTCGGCCAGCAGGTCGCTGCCGCGCAGGTTCCCGCCCAGGGACTGTCCGGCTTTGGCCAGCCCATCAACCGATACCAACAGCAGCAGCAGCAGCAGCCGCAACAGGCCCTGCAGCAGCAGCAGGCTCAGCAGCAGGCACAGCAGCAGAAGTCGTTCGAGCCGTTCTCGCAGTCGCCGTACGGCGCCTACCCGACACAGACACATATTCCTGGCTTTGGCGGCTTCCCGAACGAGTACCAGAACCCGTACGGCGCGGACCTGCAGCGCCAGAGCTACAACTACTACGGCTCGCCGTACCAGCAGCAACAGCAGCAGCAGCAGGCGGCCGGCCAGGACGCCCTGCAGCGGGGCGCGTCGACGTCGCTCGAGCAGCTCACGCCGTCGACGACGGCGTCGCAGCCGACCCGGTTCGGTGTTGGCTCGGACGCGTCCGCGTCGCCGGCGCCAACCGCGTCGCCCGGCATCTCGGCCCAGCACAACCAATACAGCATCCACCCGTACTACCTGAGCCCGGCGTACACGGCGTACTACATGAACAACTTCCAGGGCTACTACGGCCAGCAGCAGACACAGCCGCACTTTGGCCAGCAGCAGAAGTCCATGTACGGCCAGCAGCAGCAGCAGCCCCAGCAGCCCCAGCAGCAGCAGTCGCAGTCGCAGTTCTACGGCGAGCACTACTCGCGCCAGCAGCAGCCCCAGCAGCAGGTGCCGCAGCAGGGCCAGCAGCCGCAGCAGCTCGCGCAGGGCCAGCAGTCGAGCGTGTCCCAGCTCGGCGGGATCGCGGACTTTCTCCAGCGTGACGACCCGGCCAAGAGCGCCGGCGGCGTGCGCGGCCCGCAGCAGCCGCAGCAGCAACAGCAGCAGCCCGGCCAGATGCCCCAGCAGCAGCAGCAGCCGGGCCAGATGCCGCAGCAGCAGCAGAACATGTACGGCGGCTTCTCCAACTACCCGCAGTACGGCGCCGGCCAGCAGCAGACGCGCCAGGGCGGCGGCTGGAGCGGCTACCACTAAGCCGCTCTCTGCCCTGACGGCCGGAGGAGAACGAAGAAAAAAAAGGGAGACGTAAAATTATGGATTGTGACGTGCTGTGTCCGAGTCGATGTTGTTTTCCTTTTGTTTATGTCGTTTATTGTTTTGTTAGCCGGCGAAGGCTTTCTGCATTTTCTTGCAAGTTGTTGTTTTCCTCTCCTAGTGAGTATGGTGTGTGAGTTACGTGACGACCGTTCTTTTTTTCCGGGGGGGACTCGCGGACACGTACAATTTTTGCGCCTTCTTCTCTTCTATTGTGAATTATTCATGACAAAATTTTTCGTTTATCTATTTCTCTTTTTTTTTCTCTCTTAAAGTGTAACTGTTTTTCTATTGTGATTTTTCTTTGGGTATCGAGCTGTGCTAGTCGTTATGTTGTATGAGTTACTTTTTGTTTAAGGAGTCGTCAGATTAGTTCGTGTATTGATAACAACAAAAGGGCAATTATGATATGATCGAATGAATGCAAAAGTTATCGTCGAAGAGGTGTTGCCGAAACGGGCAAGTGTGCGCCGCTGGTCACGTGGCGGGTTCCCGGCGGGGGCCGTGATCAGGTGATCAGCCCCCCATGCGTCGTCTTCTCGAGGTCGACTCTATCCCACGGCCACCACCCCGCCGTTTTCCTTCTTCCTCCTCCTCCTTCTCCTTCTTCCTTTCCGACCGAGTCTGCCATTTCCCCCGACCCGACCATGCCGATCCAGACTGTCAAGACGACGGTCTACGAGGGCCAGAAGCCGGGCACGTCCGGCCTGCGCAAGAAGGTACGTGTTTGTCGGTGACGTCAAGCCCATTGCCCCGCTCCATCGACTGACCTCGTTTGGTCTCCAGGTCACCGTGTTCCAGCAGCCAAACTACACCGAGAACTTCATCCAGGCGATCCTGCTGTCGATCCCGGAGGGCGCCGAGAACGCGACGCTCGTGATCGGCGGCGACGGCAGGTACTACAACACCGAGGCCGTGCAGCTGATTGCAAAGATCGGTGCCGCGAACGGCGTGCGTTCTGTCCTTTTCTATGTTCTTATGTTCTTTTTTTCTTGCTGTTGTTCTGACGAGCCAATTGAGCGCAGGTCGCGAAGATTATCGTCGGCCAGGACGGCATTTTGTCGACGCCGGCCGCGTCGCATGTTATCCGCAAGCGCAAGGCGACGGGCGGCATTCTGCTGACCGCGTCGCACAACCCCGGTGGTCAGTTGCTCTTGACAGTGTGCTGTTGACTCTGGTCACATAGACGGGCGAGACTAACGCTCGATGACAGGACCGACGAACGACTTTGGGATCAAGTACAACCTGTCGAACGGCGGGCCGGCGCCGGAGAGCGTGACGAACAAGATCTACGAGGTCACGACAAAGATCCACTCGTACGAGATCGCCGCGATCGCGGACGTCGACCTGTCCACGATCGGCGAGAAGCGGTACGGCAACCTGACGGTCGAGATCATCGACTCGACCAAGGACTACGTCGAGATGCTCAAGGAGATCTTTGACTTTGAGCTCATCAAGCAGTTCATCGCGAGCCGGCCCGACTTTGCGGTGCTGTTTGACGCGCTCAGCGGTGTTACCGGCCCGTACGGCCAGGCGATCTTCGTGGACGAGCTCGGCCTGCCCGCGAGCGCCGTGCAGAACTGCACGCCGCTGCCGGACTTTGGCGGCGGCCACCCGGACCCGAACCTGACGTACGCGCACTCGCTCGTCGCGCGCGTCGACGCCGAGAACATCCCGTTCGGCGCCGCGTCCGACGGCGACGGCGACCGCAACATGATCTACGGCGCGAACGCGTTCGTCTCCCCGGGCGACTCGGTCGCGATCATCGCCCACCACGCGGACAAGATCCCGTACTTCCGCGACGGCGGCGTGTACGGGCTCGCGCGGAGCATGCCGACGAGCGGCGCGCTGGATTTGGTGGCGAAGGCGCAGGGCAAGGCCATCTACGAGGTGCCGACGGGGTGGAAGTTCTTCACGGCCCTGTTCGACGCCAAGAAGCTGTCGATCTGCGGCGAGGAGTCGTTCGGCACGGGCTCGGACCACATCCGCGAGAAGGACGGCCTGTGGGCGATCGTGGCGTGGCTGAACATCATCGCCGCCGTCGGCAAGGACCGGCCGGCGGACGCGTCGATCGCGGCGATCCAGCAGGACTTTTGGCAGACGTACGGGCGCACGTTCTTCACGCGGTACGACTACGAGAACGTCGACTCGGCCGGCGCGCAGCAGGTGATTGACGGGCTCGCGGCCAAGGTCGCGAGCAAGGCCGCGTTTGTCGGGACGGTCGTCGGCGGCAAGACGGTCGTCGACGCGGACGACTTTTCGTACACGGACCTGGACGGGTCCGTGTCGGCGCACCAGGGCCTGTACGTCAAGTTCGCGGACGGCTCGCGCATCGTCGTGCGGCTGTCCGGCACGGGCAGCTCGGGCGCGACGATTAGGCTCTACGTCGAGAAGCACGAGGCCGACGTGGCGAAGGCCGCGCTCAGCGCGGACGAGTACCTGCGCGAGGACGTCAAGAGCGCGGTCGAGTTTCTGAAGCTGAAGGAGCTTGTCGGCCGGGACGAGCCGGACGTGAAGACGTAGGACGTGAGGACAGTGAGGACGTGCTTTATTTATTGATTGAATAGGTAGGTGGTCACGGTACAGTTGTGCAGAGGTGCATGAGGTTATTTTGGAGAGATTTTGTGTAGTGTAGAAAAAGGGCCGTAGAATTGCCGAAAAAGGTCGCAATGGCGGGACGCGACCAGCGAGTTTTTGACGTGTATTTGACCGAGAACAAGAACTAGACACACACACAAAAGACACACAAACAAAACGAAAATGTGGGGAAAAGTCACGAAATTGCGGAGAGGCCGAAAACGGCAAAGGGGAGCAAAGGGGGAAGGCCAGGTTTCCGACAGATTCCGACGGCGACCCGATTTGTCCCGGAAGACGGTCCCGTTGACCGGCCGGTCTCCTCGGTCCTTCTGCATAGCGCCGACGACAGCACCGCAATTGGCCCGTCCCTTGTTTCCCTCTGAGGAGCGCGTTTCTGCCAGGACGAGGCAGATCCAACGGCGGCCCGCAACAACTGGGACGGTGGACGGGGGAAGGGCACAGCTCCCAGTGACATTTGCGGGCTTGTTTACGTGCTGCCGGTTCTGGCCGGCGCACGTGTTTTGGGCGGCGGACTCGGGCAGCCTTCCCCAAGCGGCCTAGCGGCGAACCTTGTTTTGGGCGGTGTCGGTTGCGGTGCGTTTTTATTTAACGTCTCGTCTTCTTTTCCTTTCTTCTTCCTCTCTCTTCAACACCCCCCCAGCCAGTTCCCCCCCTCCTGCTCCTCCCCCAATCCCGCCTCAACAGACAACCAGCAAAGCCGCAATGGGTGTCCTCGATGTTCTCTCCCGCAAGTCCGGCGTCATCGTCGGCGACGACGTCCTGAATGTGCGTACTACTACCCCGCTTGTTCCGCCCGTCCATCTGGCCATTGATCTCACATGTCGTCCTCCAACAGCTCTTCAAGTACGCCCAGGAACACAAGTTCGCCATTCCCGCCATTGTACGTATACGCAATTCCCCGGGCGGGCGCAATTGCAATGCGCCCCGCCGCCTCCCCCCCGCTCAGGCTAGTGCAACTGCAATCGCTCACATCCGACATCTACAGAACGTCACCTCCTCGTCGACCGTCGTCGGCGCGCTCGAGGCCGCGCGCGACGCAAAGTCGCCCATCATCCTCCAGACGTCCCAGGGCGGCGCGGCGTACTTCGCCGGCAAGGGCGTCGCCAACGGCGACCAGGCCGCGTCGATCGCGGGCGGCATCGCCGCCGCGCACTACATCCGCGCCGTCGCGCCCGCGTACGGCATCCCCGTCGTGCTCCACACCGACCACTGCGCCAAGAAGCTCCTGCCGTGGCTCGACGGCCTGCTCGACGCGGACGAGGCCTACTTCAAGCAGCACGGCGAGCCCCTGTTCTCGTCCCACATGCTCGACCTGTCCGAGGAGCCCAAGGAGGAGAACATCGCGATCGTCAAGAAGTACTTTGAGCGCGTCGCGCCCTGGAAGCAGTGGCTCGAGATGGAGATCGGCATCACCGGCGGCGAGGAGGACGGCGTCGACAACACCGGCGTCGACAACGCGGCGCTCTACACCCAGCCCGAGGACATCTTCGACGTCTACTCGGCGCTCTCGCCGATCGGCCCCTACTTCTCGATCGCGGCCGCGTTCGGCAACGTCCACGGCGTCTACAAGCCCGGCAACGTCCACCTCCAGCCCGAGCTCCTCGGCAAGCACCAGGCCTACACGAAGGCCCAGATCGCGAGCGAGTCCGACACGCCCATCTTCCTCGTCTTCCACGGCGGCTCCGGCTCGACCAAGGAGGAGTTCTCGACCGCGATCGGCTTCGGCGTCGTCAAGGTCAACCTCGACACGGATCTCCAGTTCGCGTACCTCGCCGGCATCCGCGACTACGTCCTCACGAAGAAGGACTACCTCCTGACCCAGGTCGGCAACCCCGACGGCGACTCCAAGCCCAACAAGAAGTACTTTGACCCGCGTGTCTGGGTCCGCGAGGGCGAGAAGACCATGTCCAAGCGTGTCACCGAGGGATTGGTTGATTTCAACACTGCGGGCAGTCTTTAAATCCGATTCGTCTCCTTTTATGTTTCTTCTTGTTCTCTTGCACATCTTTTGTTAATGTTTTGACGCATTGAGTTGGGATGTCATTGTTTTTTTAATTTGAATTTGAATATGTCCCGGGGCATGTTGTTTTTTTGGTTTTTGTTCTTGATTGAGTGCCGCCTTTCTTCTTCCGTGGATGACATTGTTTACTTGGGCAAGTGGGCGGCGAGAGCAAGCGGCTTTGCCAGCAATGGCACGTGTAAAAAAATCTACTGTCTTAATCGAGAAGAGCGACAATCTTGTCTTGTGCGTGTTTTGACGGCGGTCCTTTCCGTAAACGGCAGGTGCGCGGATCTTAAATGTGATGTCATTTCCATGAAGAACAAACGAACGCCGGGTAACACGACGCGAAACGTCATCTGCCATTTTGTTATTGACACAGGACAGTAAATAAAGGCCAGCAACAATCCACAACTCGCAAATCACGACCACGACCACGACCACAACCCCGACCAAGACCACGTCCGCGAGTAATCCCATTTAGCTGTCCAAAATGACGCTGTACTACACCCTGGTGAGTTTGTTTCCGGCTGGTGCTTCTCAACCCCCTATTTGGTGAAGATCAAGCCCACTGACCATGCCCACGCGTGCTCTCGCAAGGTCTTTTTGCTCCTCGTGCTCGAGATGGCCGCCTTCTTCGTGATCGCGCTGCCGCTGCCGTTCAACCTGCGCCGGCGCATCGTCACGGTCCTGTCGACGTCGGAGCTGCTCGCGCGCACGCAGTACACGCTCAAGATCGTGTTTGTGTTCATCCTCATCCTCTTCATCGACTCCGTCAACCGCGTCTACCGCGTCCAAGCCGACGCGCGCGCGTCGCGAATGGCCGAGCACGCGGCGGGCAACATCGTGATGCCGGACCGGTCCGACGTCCAGGCCCGACGGTTCTACTCCCAGCGCAACATGTACCTCTGCGGCTTCACGCTCTTTCTCTCCGTGATCCTCAACCGCACGTACGTGCTCGTCGTCGAGCTCCTCACCGCCCAGGACAAGCTCGCCGCGCTGCAGGCCGGCCGGCCCGCGGCCGACAGGCTCGAGAAGGCGGCCGCGGACAAGGACGCCGCGATCGCGCGGCTCGAGACCGACGTGAAAACGCTCACGGCCGACCGCGACGCGGTCAAGGCCCAGGCCGAGGGGCTCAGCCGCCAGTACCACGAGCTGAGCGACAGCTACAACGCCACGCAAAAGCCGGCGACGACGGAGTCCAAGAAGGACGCATAAAACACCCGACTTTTTCCTCTCTCGGTAGATATAGTATCTCACAGCTTGTTTTATCCCAACACAAATATATATATATATATATATATACACACCAATATTGAACTTTTACATCTATAATACAAAAAAACGAATCATAATACTAAAAAAAAAATCACACATCAGTCTCGTAGGCGTTGCTCTTGTGCTTGGGCTTGAACTCGAACGCGTCGTGGGCGGGCCCGAGGAACATCTCCGAGATCTTGACCCAGTCGCGGTAGTCGCCCGAGCCGAGCAACGTCTCGAGCTCGTTCCGGCCGCGCCACAGCGGCGGCCGGTCCTGGATGCGCGGCGGCAGGTGCTCGAGGATGCCGACCGGCACGTACCGGCACGAGAACGAGAGGAACTCGCACAGGAACCTGCGCGTCACGTTGATGCCGAACTCGTCCGACCCCCAGTACTCGAGCCCGTTGTGGGCGAACAGGCGGACCATGTCGAGCCGCTCCGTGGCGGACTTGTCGAGGTACTGGCGCGCGTCGATCTCCTCAAAGATCCAGGGCTTGATGAGCGCGCCGCGCGCGACCATGACCGCGTCGACGTTGTACTTTTCGACGCCGTCCCACCAGTCCTTCCACGAGTAGCAGTCGCCGTTGCCGACGAACCACGGCCGGCGCGGCTCGCGGGCCTCGCGCGCGCGCGCGCTCGCCTCGTCCGCGTGCGCGGCGTCGAACGTCTCGCGCGCGAGCACGGCCGTCTGTGAGATGTAGTCCCAGTCGGCCACGCGCGTGTAGCGCTGCTGGCGCGAGCGGCCGTGCAGGGTGATGGCGGCCGCGTCGCCCTCGCGCACGAGCCGCTGGACGAGCCGCTGCGAGGTCGGGTGGTTGTCGCGCGTGCCCATGCGGATCTTGACCGTCACGGGCACGTCGCCCGAGACCGCGTTCATGCCCTTGAGCATGCGCGCGAGCTTCGCGGGCGAGTCGAGCAGGGCCGAGCCGGCGCCGGTGCGGTAGACGAGGTCGATCGGGCAGCCGCAGTTGAGGTTGACCTCGGTCAGCTTGTCGCACTCGGCCACGAGCACCTCCGTGGCCTTGACCGCCTGCCAGGGCTTGCTGGCCGCGATCTGGACGCCGAACGCGGGCGTGTCGAGCGTCGAGTGCGAGCGCGGCAGGGCCCACTCGGACTTGGAGCCCTGCAGGAGCGGCAGCGCGAGCGCCATCTCGGAGTAGGACACGTCCGCGCCGAACGAGCGGCAGAGCCGGCGGAAGGGCAGGTTGCCGACCGTCGTCAGCGGCGACAGGATCTTTGCGTGCCGGTACTCGAGCCGCTTCTTCTCGGCCGGCTGCAGCGGCGGCTCGACGTAGCTGGCGCTGTTGTCCCGCGCGGCCGCGGTCGCGGCGTCCTCGTCCCCGCCGCTGCCCTTGAGCGAGTCGAGGTACGGCAGCATGACGTCGCTCTTTGGCGTCGGGTACTTTTTCTTCTGCAGCAGCGTCTGCGCGTCGCGCGAGATGCGGTTCATCTCGCGGCCGGCGTCGGGCCTGTTGTTGTCCGCGGCGTCGGCAAACACGAGCGTGTTTGTCTGCGCGTCAAAGTGCGAGTGCAGCCACCGGCACTTGAGGCCCGACGCACACCGGCCCATGGCCGCGTGCACGGGGCATTCCCCGTCGAGGTCGGCCGGCTTGGACGCGACGTACTTCGCCACGTCGTGCTCGTACTTGCAGCCCGCGCCGAACCGGCACGCGCCCGCGCCGCCGCCGTCCTTGAGCGAGTCGCAGAACCGCACGGCGTCGTGTGCGTGGCCGAACTTGCGGTTCTTGTTCTGGCCCCGCTGCTTCTTGCGCGCCTCGGAGGAGGAGGAGTCGTCGCCGCCGTCGCGGTCGTCCTTCGGCCGCGCAGCCGGGCGCGGGATGAGGTATCTGGGACACGGTTAGCGGGTCAAGGGTACACAGCACTCGAGGAAATCGGGTCCCGTACTCGGCCTTGATCTTTGCGACGCCCCGGTCGCGCGGGTCGACGTCGCTTTTCTTCTCGCTCGCGGGCGGCTCGACTGCCTCGACTGTCTCGACGGCTGTCTCGACTTCCTCGACGGCCTCACCAACGCGCTGCCGCTTAGTGTCCGCGGCGTCCTCAACAGCAGTCTCTCCCGGCGACGCCGGCCGCTTGAGGCCGTCGTCCTGTGTGTCTGCGGACGGCATTGCTGTGTGGCGGTGGTGGTGGGATTCCCCGGTGCGGAGCGGCGTGAAGATTTGTGCACGGCGAGCCGCAGCACGTGACGCGTGGGAGTTTGGGCGATGGCTCAAAAGAGCGAGACGCAAACATTCACCTGCTCCAAGTCGAAGTCTTCATCGCCGTCCTCGTCCTCGTCCTTGTGTGCACAATCAAGCCCGCCGCCGGCCCGTTCTCACTCGCCAGACGACGACAGCACCAAAATGGCCGCGCCCGCGAGCCTGCACGCCGCGACCGACCCGCACGTCTTCCGCACGCTGCCCGCGCCGCTCCTGCTCGTGCCCGCCATGCCCGCCGCGACCCTCGCCCGCGCGCCCGCCGCCACGCTCCTGTCCCGGCCCGCGCTCGCGTCCGTCGCGCGCCACGCGCACGCCAGAATCGCCGCGCTCCACGACGACCTCGCGCTGCCCTCTCCGCTGGCCACGCCGCCGCCGCCTCCGCAGGAGCCGGACGCGCGCCATTCAGCGGTCCTGCGGCTCTGGGCCGTGCGCATCGCGGCCTTGCTCCTGCTCGACCTCGCCGCCGTCGCCGAGGCCGAGACGCGCGCGGCCGCGCTCGCGGACGGCCACCAGCACCCGCAGGCGGGCATGCCGTGGGCGCTGCGCGTGCTCGTGCCCGCCGCGCTCCACCACGCGAACCACCCGCAGCTCGCCATCACAAAGTACTACGCGCTCGCGCGCGACGCGCGCGCGGCCGCGTGGGCGGCCGTTGCGGGCGACGCGGGCGCGGATGTGGACGATGACGCGGCGGAGGTCCAGCGCGCGCGGCTGCTGCAGTGCGGGTGCTTCGTCGGCGTGCAGCTCGGCAAGCTGCGCGAGTGGCCCGTCGCGGCCGACTACATCGCGGCGCTGCGCAGCTCGCAGCCCGCCGCGCCCGACACCGATGCCGACACAGGCAGTGCCGCCGACAGCGGCAAAGACGAGAGCGAAAACGCGCGGCTGCGCGCGACCGTCGACGTTCTCGACGCGCTGCTCGCGCTCGAGTCGTCCGACCGCGCCCGCGTCGTCGCGCTCTTCCCGGCCTTCACTCCGTCGTCGCCGCCAGCCAGCACCGGCAGCGCCGTCCCCGCGCCATCCACGACGACCGCGCCACCGCCATCGCCAGTAAAGACCAACGCGCCGCCGCCGCCGCCGTCGCCGACACCGCCGCGCGACCCGCTCTTCACCGACCTCGCCTCGTCGACGCTGCCGCCGCCGCCGTCCTCGCCGTCCGCCGCCTCCTCCGCCTCCTCCTCGTCATTCCCCGCCGCCGACGCGCTCTCGCACGACCCGTCCGCGCGGGCGACGCTCGCGCTCGCGCACCTGTCGGACGGCAGGCACGACCTCGCCGTGCCGCTCTTCCTGCAGCTGCTCGACTCCGGCCACAGGTTCACCGACATCGCGTTCTCATACTATGTGCTTGCTATATTGCGGTCCGAGGTCTCTGTTCTAATCGACCCCATAGAGTAATTCCAAAACAAAAAAAAATTGAAAAAAAGTTAACATCTCAATCCAAAACAAAATCAAAAAAAAGTCCATCACAAAAACTTGTTACAACACGTGCAGGAAGTTGCTCGGCGCGAGCCCGATCTGGGGCCGGCTGCGCGGGCCAAACACCTCGGCCTCCCACCACCCGTCCTCCTGCGTGTGGAGGACGAGGAGCACGTCGCCCTTGCGGAAGCTGACCTCCTCCGGGATCATGGCCCGGTAGTCGTACATCGCGCGCGCGTACTGCAGGATCGGCCGGCCGTCGCGCGCGTGCTGCGGCAGCTCGAGCGGCTGGCGCATGTCCATCGCGGACTTGCTGCGCTGCCGGTCGCCGCCCCCGCCGGCGTGCTCGTCCCTGCGCCTCTGAGGCTGCTGCTGCTGCTGCTGATACTCGAGCCCGGCCTCCTGCTGCTGCCGCATGCTCCGCGGACTGGCGTCCTCGTACATACCACTACTACCTTCATACCCCGCCCGCGACCGCGCGCGCTGGTGCTGCCGCGCATACTGCGCCTCGGCCCGGTCCTCCTCGCCGTGAAAATACGCCGACCGCGGCCGGCGGATCGCCTGCGGGCTCGGCGAGACGCTGCGCTGCTGCGGCACGGGCGACGACCCGACCTCGCGCTCGTAGTACGCGCCGCTCGGCGGGCCGCGCGACTGCGACCGGCGGTGGTGGTCCACGGCGGCCTCCTCGGCCTGCGGCGAGCGCTGCTGCCGGGACGCCGGTCGGGAATAGCCTTGCTGCTGGTACTGGTTCGCCCGCGACGAGCTTCTCGCCTGGTAATACCCCGGGCTCGAGCCTCCGTTGCCGCCATCGTCCTGGCTCCGTCTGGGCTGCTGTTGCTGCTGCTGCTGCTGCTGCTGGCGCCGGCCGCCGTCAAACATCTCCTGCGTCCGCGTCGCATACTCGGCCGACGTGTGCAGCATCTCGGCCGACGTAATGGCCTGCGCCGGCGCCGCCAGCTTTGTCGACGACGACGACGACGAAAGTGCCCGGAAATCGGGCTGCCGCACCGGCGGCTGCGCGTGCGACGGCGGCGGCACGTCGTTCTGCCTGCCGCCCGCGCCGGCTCCGCCGAGGTCGTTGTTGTTGGACGGGCTCGACGGCGCCGAGTACGACGGCACCCGCCGCGAGCCTGCTCGTTGGTGTCGCGGCTGCTGCTGCTGGTCAGCGCCGGCCAGGCCCTGGTACTTGTCGACAGGTGCTCTGCGCTGCTGCTGTGGCTCCGGCATCGCGACGCCCTTCAGGTTCATCAACGCAGCCTGGATCGGGTCCACGCCGCCGGTGTCCACATCGTCGTCCGCCGCTGCCGGACGCGCCGACCGCGAGCGCCGGCTCGTCACGTCGAACGCGTTGCCGCCGACGCTGAGCACGACGTTGGCGCGCGGGTCCACGGGGTCCGCGGTCTCGGCCTCCGGAGACGACAGGTCGTACCTGGACGCGCGCGAGGCCAGAGGCGTCGCGCCGCCGCCCGACCGCCGCTCGTCCGCCGCCGGCGTCCGGCGCGTCGGCGTCGACGCGGCCGAGAAGCTCTGGGTCGACTTTGAGTACTTCTTCGCCGAGTACGGCGAGCTCGAAAGGCCCGGCGAGGCGGCCACGACGGGGATGTCCTGGTCCGCCGTCCACGCCGTCTGCATGACGGGCGAGGCGGCCTCCTTCCGCCGGAACGGAATCGTCCACCCGCTCTTCTTCGGCGGCTGCTCCGTCGCCGAGGTCTTGCTGCCCGCCGTGCCACGCGAGCGCGTGGGCGTGAGGGCCGCCGCGGCGGCAGCAAACGGCGACGAGGACGCCGACTTTGTCGGCGACGCGGACCGGCGACCTTGCTTGACGGGCGTCGACAGCTCCGTGTCGGACCCGGACGAGACCGTTGTTGCCCGCGAGTAGCTCGACTCGCCGGACGGGCTGCGGCCGCGGTGCACGGGCGAGCTGTGCGCGCTCGAGAGCGCCTCGTCGGGGTACTGCAGCACGACCATGTTGAGCGGGCCCGCCGACCTGGCCGACGCGTCCGTGCTTCGCGCCCGTGTCGGCGACGACCTGCGCGAGCCCGTGGACGGCCGCTGCTTGCCGAGCGTGAGCGATGTGAGCAAGTTGTCGATCTGCGACGGTCGCTCGTTCGTGAGGGGGTCGGCATCGTGCATGACGGCCGCGTCATGTTCCGCAGCGGGGTCCGCGGTCTTCATCTGCGGCGAGCTTGTGCGGAACTGCGGATTGCTCTCGCGCGGGAACTGTGCGAGACTGTAGTTGTCGCCGTGGCGCGAGTCGTTGCTGGCGCCTTCCATGTAGTTGATGTACGTCGGTGCGTCCGGGATCTCTTGGCCGGTTCCTCGGTCCTTGACGAAGGAGATGATGTCCTTCTCGATCTCGCATTGCTCGAGAGAGACACGGATGTTCTCGCAGTACTGCATTGTTTACGTATTAGCAATTTCACTTCAACGCAAGTAAGAACCATGACGTACCTCGTCGTCGCTGACGCAGACGGTAGAGAGGATGTTCGTGTACGCCCACAGGTTCGACTTGAGAAAGTCGATGCGCTCCTCCTCGAGGTCCTGGAACTTGTCGCACGAGATCTTCCACTCGCGGTTCCACTTCTCCGTCGTGTCCGCGAGCGCGCGCAGCGCGAGCTGGTACTCGCGGCGGGACGCGGTCACGGCGATCTGGGCCTTCTCGAGCCGCGCGTTGTTGCGCTCGAGCTCGCGGCCCATCGCGATCGTCTGCTGGGCGAGGCAGCCGTTGACCTTGTTGCAGTCGGCCTCGTACCGGTCGCGCGTCTTGGCCGCCGCGGCCTGCTGGGCCTGCTTGGTCTTCCACAGCTTCTCGACCGCGGTCTGCGCGAGCTTGCGGCGCTCGCGCACGCCGGCCGCGAACGCGGCGAGCGGGTCCTCGAGCTCGCCGCGGAGCTGCGCGGCCGTGTTCGCGTGGGCCTTAGCAGCCTGCTCGGTCTCGCGGCGGACGGTCTCGAGCGACGACTTGAGCGTGCCGAGCTCGAGCTGGCCGAGGCCTTTGCGGGCCAGCCCGGTCAGCTTGCGGGAGTACTCTTCCTCGATTGCGATCCTGCGGCATTATACTTAGAACCAGTCCATTACCGGAATACCAAATAACGAGAAAGGGGACGGGGGAGTAATCCTACCGTTCTTTGTAGAATGCCTTGACTTCTTCACACGTCTGCTTCGCGTCGCGCATGCGCGTGAGCATCACAGACACGCCCTTCTCTTCCATGCCCTTTGGGACTCGTCAGCATGGCCCGGAACTCAAAAACAGTCAACAGCGCTGGGGGGGGAAAAACACACCCAAAAGTTGTTCGAGAACGACATCGGGACCGAAGGTGGCGCGTCCATGGCGGGCGGAGTAGATACTGAGGAGTCGGGTGTGCGATATCAATACTAGTTCAGTAGGGCAGTGTACAAGACGGGAAAAAGGAAACGGGCACGGCAGGAGAGGTCAGAAAAGGGTGCACGCTGCACTGAATCCGGGATGTCGAAGGGCCGACGCCGCCGACGCCGCTCCAGAGGGAATTGTTTTGCGTGTGCCGTAAGCGGCAACGCGCAAACACACTCCCGGTTGGCACGACAACGGCACGTGACAGGCGCGTGGACGGCGCGACGCGCACTTTTTTCCGCCCGACGCGTCCGTCAACCACCCACCACCACAACATCACAACAGAAAACCGATGGCTCCGCACGCTACATCGTCATCAGCGCGGCGGCGAACCGTACGTGCGCGAGAAAAGATTGTTGCATATTGCGTGTACCGTCCCATCCAGCATTCTAACATTTTCATGTCTCCAGGCCGTCGAGCCCACACCGACGCGTAAACGAAATCGCAAGAGCCACCTCGCCGCCACCGCGGACGCCATCGCGGCCGCCGTCGTGACCATCGACGACAACGACAGGGAGAACAACAACAACGACGACGACGACGACGAGGACGAGGCGGCCGCGGGCGACGCGGACTCCGTGCCGGCCGAGATCACGCGGATGGCCAAGAAGCTCGTCCACATCGCGCTCGCGAGCGAGCAGACGCGGACGCCGATACGCCGGACCGCCATCAACGACAAGGTGCTCGAGGCCACCCACCGCCGCTCGTTCAAGCCCGTGTTCGAGCAGGCGCAGGCGATCATGCGCCGCACGCTCGGCCTCGAGCTCGCCGAGCTGCCCTCGCGCGAGGTCTCCCAGCGCGGCATCGCGAAAAAGCGGCAGCGCGCGTCCGCCGGCGCGGCCGCGGCGGCGGCGGCGGCGGCGTCGAACCGGGCCTACGTCGTCGTGTCGGTCCTGCCGGCCGAGTTCCGCGCGCTCGCGTGCGTCGCGCCGCGCGGCCAGGCCGACCTCGTCTACAACGCGCTCGTGGCGGCCGTGTGCAGCATCGTGCTCCTCGCCGGCGGCTCGCTGCCCGACACGGCGCTGCTCAAGCACATGCGCGCGCTCCGGCTCGCGAGCCGGACGCCGCTCGCGCTCAACTCGGCCGACGACGTCCTGCGGACCATGGTCAAGCACCTCTACCTCGAGCGCGAGCGCGACGACGACGCCCACGCGCTCCAGGCGAACGAGTCCGCGTGGGTCTACTCGGTCGGCCCGCGCGCCAAGCGCGAGCTGCCCGAGGACGCGATCGCGGACTTCATCGTCGGCGTCTACGGCAACCGCGCCGCGCCGGACCTCAAGCAGCGCGCGATCCGCGCGCTCCACCAGGCCCGTTCGGATCTCGACGTCGTTGGCGACAACTCCGCGCAGCAGCAGACCTCATCGACGCAGCTGCCGTCGGTGGCCTCTATCAGCGCGGCCAAGTCGAAGACACGGACGCGGTCGAAGAAGGCGCGGCTTGCCGCGCTCGAGCACGACGACAACGACGAGGACATCAACAGGGCAAACAGGGTCTTCAATGGCAATGACGCCAGCAGCGACGACGACGATGACGAGGACGAAGACGACGACGATGAAGATGACAGTGACGAAGAAGACGAAGATGACGACGACGAAGACGACGACGACACTGCCTGAACAAGAGCAAGGAACAGTGTTCTTATAGCAAGACTATTGTTCTCAACAGCATCTTCGATATCTATATACTGTATGTAACAGAGTACACAAAATAATCTTGAGCAGTAGTATTTTGGCCGTCACATAACCCATGCCATATTGCACCGCACGCCTCTACAAAGCGAAGAAATGATTTATGAAATAGGGAAAAAAGTTTATATTAAAAAAAGAAAAGTGCAAAACTCCCCTTTCTTACATACGTCAAATAGCCCATTTCCTGCTCACCACAGAAAGTAACAAAACACAAACCATTGAAAAAAAAACCGGACCACAAATTTTTACTTCTTGGAAGCCTTGATGGCAGCCTTGGTGACCTTGCCGGCACCGGCCTTGTCGGACTTCTCAACCGACTTGATGACACCGACAGCGACGGTCTGTCTCATGTCACGGACAGCGAAACGGCCGAGGGGAGGGTAGTCAGTGAAAGCCTCGACGCACATGGGCTTGGAGGGAATGAACTTGACGATGGCAGCATCACCAGACTTGAGGAACTTGGGAGACTCCTCCATCTTCTTGCCGGTACGACGGTCGATCTTCTCGAGAAGGGTGTCGAACTTGCAGGCGATGTGGGCAGTGTGGCAGTCAAGGACTGGGGCGTATCCAGCACCGATCTGGCCGGGGTGGTTGAGGACAATGACCTGGGCGTTGAAGGACTCGGCGGCCTTGGGGGGGTCGTTCTTGGAGTCACCGCAGACGTTGCCACGACGGATCTCCTTGACGGAGACGTTCTTGACGTTGAAGCCAACGTTGTCACCGGGGAGACCCTCGGCGAGCTGCTCGTGGTGCATCTCAACGGACTTGACTTCAGTGGTGACACCAGCGGGGGCAAAGGTGACGACCATGCCGGCCTTGATGACACCGGTCTCGACACGGCCGACGGGCACTGTTCCGATACCGCCAATCTTGTAGACGTCCTGGAGGGGAAGACGGAGGGGCTTGTCCGAGGGGCGGGACGGGGGCTCGATGGCATCGATGGCCTCGAGGAGGGTCTTGCCCTTGGAGACACCAGCCTTGGTCTCCTTAACCCATCCCTTGTACCAGGGGCAGTTGTCGGAGGGCTCGATCATGTTGTCGCCGTTCCAGCCGGAGATGGGGACGAAAGCAACAGTCTTGGGGTTGAAGCCGACCTTCTTGATGAAGTTGGAGGTCTCCTTGACGATCTCCTCGAAGCGGGTCTCGGACCACTTGGTGGTGTCCATCTTGTTGATGGCGACGATGAGCTGCTTGACACCGAGGGTGTAGGCGAGCAGAGCGTGCTCACGGGTCTGGCCATCCTTGGAGATACCGGCCTCGAACTCACCAGTGCCGGCGGCGATGATGAGAACAGCGCAGTCAGCCTGGGAGGTACCGGTGATCATGTTCTTGATGAAATCACGATGGCCGGGGGCATCGATGACAGTGACGTAGTAGCGAGGAGTCTCGAACTTCCAGAGAGCAATGTCGATGGTGATACCACGCTCACGCTCAGCCTTCAACTTGTCCAAAACCCAGGCGTACTTGAAGGAACCCTGTATATGTTCGCGTTAGAGAGTGTCGATACGATGATGGCGTATTAAATTAAAGGAACATACCTTGCCGAGCTCAGCAGCCTCCTTCTCGAACTTCTCGATGGTACGCTTGTCGATACCGCCGCACTTGTAGATCAAGTGACCGGTGGTGGTCGACTTGCCGGAATCGACGTGGCCGATAACGACGACGTTAACATGAGTCTTCTCCTTGCCCTGTTGTGAATGTGTTAGCAGGTGGGAGGAAGGATGGATGGCTGTTGGGCGATGATGCCCAGTGTGGATGGGTGATATGTGAAACGAGAAAAAAAAATTTTTTTTCCTCTCCTCCCATGTCACCCACCCGTGGACGATCAACACAGGAAAAAAGCAGAGAAAAAGACGTACCATTGTGAAAGATTATTTGATTAAAAGGAAGAGGTGGAAAAGATTGTACGAGACAAAAGATACTCAGATGGAAATGCAGCGATTTCGGGTGTGAGTAGACAAGGAAAAGAAAAAAGAGAAAGGAAAGGGAAAGAGGAGCGGGTGAGCGCAAAGCTTTATAGGCGAAACGGCCCAGAACGTGCGCCGTCCGGGTTTAGCCTTTCGGCTCTAAACCCAAACCCGAACCCAAACGCGCCCTTTCGCACTCAAAAATCTTCTCCCCTTCTTTTTCAAAGTCACTTTTAGCCGCGGTGCGATCGCGGCAGCGCCACACACGTGACTTTCTCTGCGCGCTCCGCAGCGGCGGCGGCCGGGCCGGGAGCAGCTGCTGCTGCCAAGGGCGGCGGGAAGGAGGAAACTACGTATGTATGTATGATATGATATCAGCGCCTATCAGCCGGTCGGAGCAGCAGCGTGCGCGATCGCGAGGATCGCGGTCCCCGTTCTCTATGTGATGTCGCACCGGCCTTCCCACCCAGCCTGGAAAGCTTCCCAGCAGCCAGGAGGAAGCGTCGTGGGCTCGGGCCGTTTGGGCTCTGGGGCGTGACTGCGGAAAGCGAGCGTAACCCTAGTTTTGCCCTACATTGCCCTGCCGCGGCCAACCCTAACTCCCAACTTGCCCCTTGGCAGGAGAGCAGCAGCGGGGTTTGAGTTGGGAGTTTGTTCGATTATCGCGATTTCGGTCGGTCGGTAAGTCGCACGCCCTTCCCGAAGAAGGCTCCTGTTCGCTCCTGTCGAATTCGTGCTCCTGTCGCCCTGTCGCCCTGCCGGCCCCAGTACGATCTGATGCACGAGCCCCAGCCAGCGTCCGGAGATCATGACGCTGGCATGATCTCATCGGACTTGCTGGTCAGCTCGGGATCTGCTCTGTCCGTGTCTAAGGGTCATATAGTTTAAATCCCAACCAGGCAACCGACCATTGCAATGCACAATGCCATGTTTTCAAGACCAATTAGTGGCATCCGGCTACATGCACGCGCAATTATCGTCTTCCACAGCTGACAGTTGTTCATGTGATACTCAAATTGAAAAACAAGCACAGAAACTCAAACAAACAAGCGAAACAAAACCAAAACTATACAACATAGAGACCCTGAATCCTCATTACTACCGAACTGCATAAACTGTACTGTACAGCAACCATGCCACCGCCTCAAACGTACAGATGAGAACATCCAAATCCGAACCCAATCCACCGCCACGACGACGACGACGCGACGACGGCCATGCACGCCCAACCTAATGCGGATACCCCAGGCCCTTCTCGCTCTGGCTGCCCGTGCGCGTATTCACGCCCAGCACCGCGCTCATGCCGCCAAACATCTTGCTGAAGAACGCGTGCACGTACGGCACGCGCCGCCGCGACGCCGCGAGCACGTACACGCTCACCATCACAAACAAAATCATGGCAAAGATCCCGAACGGGCCGAGCGTGTCCGCGCCGCCGCCCGTCGAGCCCGCCTTCGCGCACGCGTGCGGCGTCCGCGCCTCGAAAAAGTACGCGCACTCGTGCACCTGGCCGACGAACGCGAGCGAGATGTGCGTCAGCAGCTCGCGGTCGCACGCGAGCGTGATGATCGTCGACTTGCGCAGGCCGGACGTGCCCGGGCACGGCGACCCGTTCGTGTACTCGAGCACGAGCCGGCGGCCGCGGAAGTGCGGCGGCGCCACGAACTCGCCGATCGAGAACCGGTCGCCCGCGTCGGTCGTGTAGAACGCCGACACGTTCTGCGCGACCGCGGCTGACACGCCCTCGACCGCGCCCGGCGCCGTCAGCACCGGCGCGCAGATGTTCATCGTGAAGTTGCTGCCGTAGTCGTGGCCCTTGACGTGGAAATCAGACCTACACAAGTCCTTGATTAGCTTCTTGCCTTCCAAATCGGCGCGCACAAAAGAAAAACCGCGTACTCGTCAACGTCCTTGACTCGCGACAGCGCCGCGAGATTGAAAAAGTTGCCGCTATGCGATGCGACCGCGGCGCATGTCAGTTGGTCGTCATCCGCGGCCTTGGCCGGGCCCGGTGCCGGCGGCTGTGTGCTGACCGACGCAACCGGCGTCTTGACGTTGGCCTTCGCGACGGCTTTCGCGATCGCCTTGGGGTTCCCGGGCGTGCTGGCTTTCGCGTTGACTTTGGCGGCGCCGGCCGGCTTGGCCTTCGCGCCCGCTGCGGCCGTCGGCGGCGCCGCGAGGACGTCGGCCGGCAGAAGCACAAGGACGGCGACGAGGACGCACAGTAGGAGCACGCGCCGGCTCACGGATCGCGAATGTGGGGTCAGGATCATGGTGCGCACATGCACATGTGACTGGAAGGGCTTGCGAAGCGAGGTAGAGTGCCGCTTAGATCTAGGGACTAGTCGAACAACAAGAACGACGACGACACGCCTGGAGCATGCCCAGATGCACTGCGAGAGAGAGAAGCGAGCGTGGATGAGGACAGCGACGACGACGAGGACGAGAAAGGAGGAGGACTTTGTGATAGAGCAGCACTAAAGGCGTTGAGAGTGGAGAAGTTGCTGTTTTTGGGCTGCATCGAACTCTATCCGCGTCCATTTCCATGTGATTTAGATCACGACTTTCGCTGTCGTCCATATCGACCACGAGCATCACCAACGGTTAGCCACAGCCATGCCGGACCACGTCCTCGACGCCCTCAGGGCCGAGCCAGCCATCCACAGGGACGTCCTCGCGTATATAAGTGCGTCCGTTGCCCCCCCTCTCTTCCCCCGCCAGGCCATCTTCTGTCTGGCCCAGCAAAACACACTCACTCAACTCATTCAACAGCCGCCTATCCTGATTCCGAGCCGCTCTTCGCCCGCGTCGTCACACACTTGCTCAGCTCCGATGCGTCCGCGTCGTCGCTCACGCCGCCGGCAGCCAAAAAGCGCCGGCTCTCGCCGCCCGCGCCGGCGACCGGCGCCGCCGCCGCCTCGTCCACATCCACAGCCGAGCCCCTGCTCTTCTTGCCGGCCATCTCGGTCTCGGTGCCCCAGCGCAAGAAGCTCGCGCTCGTGATCACCCCCGACGCCGTCCGGCTCCTGCCCAACACGCCGACCTACACGCCGCCCGCCGCCGCCGGCGCCACCAGCACGGTCGTCGCGGCCGCGGCCGTCCGGGACGGCATCGACGGCTTCGTGTGCGTCGAGACCCCCGGGCGCGCGACAAAGTCGTACACGTTCGTCGTCGTCACGAAGCCCGCGCCGCCGCCCGCGGCCGACCCCGCCACGCGGCCGGACGCGATCGCGTTCGTCATGCCCGACGTGCTCGCCGCCGCGCCGTCCGGCACGCTCGCGGCGGCCGCGACGACGACACCGCCGCACGAGTTCGTGGCGGACGTGCTCGCGTCCCGGCTCGGCCTGCCGGTCCTGACCGACGCGGCCACCTTCCGCGTCGACGCCAACCGGGGCACGAAGGACGGCCACCTCTACTTCACGCCGCACGGCATCCTGTTCGGGTTCAAGAAGCCGATCTGGTTCGCCGCGCTCGCCGCGGTCGACTCCGTCTCGTTCGCGTCCATCACGCGCGTCACGTTCAGCCTCATCATCGGCGTCGCCGCCGCGCCGGCCGTCTCCGACGCGGACGCGGAAGAAGACCGCGAGGTGGACGAGGTCGAGTACAGCATGATCGACCAGAAATTCGTCGACAGCATCTCAAAGTACGCCGAGAAGTGGGGCCTGCACGACCGCAGCATGGTCGAGGAGCGCCGCGCCAAGCGGCAGCTCAAACAGAACCAGGCGTCCGCCGATTCCGCCGAAGACGGCGCCGGCGACGACGCCAACGAGCTCGCCAAAGCCGAACGCGAGTGGGTCGCGCAAGGCGGCAAGGCCGAGCCCGAGTCACCGACGAACGGCGCCTTTGACGACAACAACAACAACAACGACAACAACAACAACAACGACGACGACGACGATGACGACGAGGACGACGAGAACTTTGAAGGCGGAGACTCTGACGACGGCGGGTCGCCCAGCGCGTCTAGCGGCTCCGAACAAGAAGGCGACGAGGAAAATGGCGGTTTCGAGGATGAAGAGTCAGAGTAGAGTAGACTACGTTCGTTAAAGTCACAGTCAAAATGTACATAACATAAATACAAAAGTAAAGAGACATACATCGATAGTAAACAAACTCCTGTATAAAGTACAGAGCCACTCAACTCTAAAACCAAAAGAGACAGCGAAAGCTAGTATACACTATTAAAAAGTATTAAACGATGGAATAAAATCATAAAATAAAGGCCATTAATGAATGTTAAAAAGTCCCCAGTATAAAAACTAAACTCCCAGATACGGATCGTCTGTCCAGCACGTCACATAGATAAGAGACCCGTGCAAGCGCGCACCTCACATCAGGTTCTTCAAGCCCGACAACTCCTGGTGGTGGGACAAGAACTCGTCCCAGTCATCCGGCATCGCGCCCAGAAACCCCGGCCCGTCTCCGCCGACGGCAGGCGCGCCCGCAGGATTCATCCGCATCGACGTCATATCCTCCCGCTGAATAGTACTATTCGGCTGCTGTGCGGTTTCGGACGGCAACATCCACGTCTGCTGCTGCTGCTGCTGCTGCTGCTGGGCCTGCATTGATAGCATCGGCATGTCCAGGCTACTCGTCGACGACTCGGCCGTGTTCAGGCCTTGCATGTCCTCGTCACGCCCAAGATACGGGCCGCCGCCGCCAAAGACCGCGCCCATGTCCAGAACAAGATCATTCGAACCCAACGACCCAGCCGGCGATTCACCAAACAGTGACGGATTCTGCTGTTGCTGTGGTTGTGGTTGCGGCGGCTGTTGCTGCTGGTGCTGCCGAATCTGCTCCTGCTGTCGCTGCTGCAGCTGCTCCTGCCATTGCAGCTGGTCGCCCTCCGTCGGCAACGGAAACTGCGTTGCAGGCAGTGCCTGCGACGAGTACATGTACGGCGGCAGAAACCGGCCAAAGAGCTGCGCCTCGAGCTTGTCCATCGGGCCGGCCGAGTACGCCATCATGTTGCCGCCGTCGTCCGTCGTGGCGCCGCCCGCCGCGTCAAACTGCCGGCCGGGCGTGTTGTCTATGAGCGGCACGAAGCTGCCGTCCGGCGACGTCATCACGCCCGCCTGCGAAGCGTTCGCGGCGAGCTCGGGGAAATACAGCATCGTGTTCACGTTCGCCATCGTGACCTCGTGCAGCTGCGTCACGTCGAGCCCGGGCGTCGGCGACTGCCTGTCCGCCTGCGGACCCGGAATCCCGAAAAAGTCTTCGTATGAGCTGGACGGCATGAACCCGCCGGCCGATGCCGGCGAGAGCGGCTTCGAGGACGCCGCGCCCGGCTCGGGCATCGGCGGGAACGTGCTGGACCTCGGAATGCTGGCCATGCCCGGGTCGGCCATCGATTGCGGTTCAGACTCCACCGGATGTAAGGCGAGCCGGCCCGTCAGCGCCGGCGCTATGCTCACGGGCTGCGGTTTCGCCGCCAGCGGCTTCTGCGGAGGCGGCGACCGCCGCTGCTGCTGCTGCGCCGCGAGCGCCTGCCGCCTCGAATTCGCCTGCCGGGGAAACATGGACCCGCTGGCTGTCCGGCCCAGGCCGTGACTGGGCCGATCCGTGCTAGATCCGCGCTTCCGCTTCGGGTCATCCGTCGCCAGATCCGTCTTCTTGATCTTGTCAAGCCTCGCGTCCAGCAACTGGAACAAGCCCAACAACATCATCGACGTCCGCGCGGCCGCGACGCTCGTGCCCTTCAGGTGGAGGATCACGTTTTTGCCGATCTCGGCGTCCTTCCTGAACTCGCTCGCGTGCGGGTTGTACGGGTCCTCGTGCACGTAGTACACCAGCACGGCGGTAGAGAAGAAGATCGTGTACACGGAAAACAGCTGGGCTCCGCGAAGCACGTCGCGCTTGATGAGATTGTCGGCCAGGTGCACGACAGCGCGCGCGGTCGAGATGCAGTTTGCGGCACACGCGTACGGCCGCTCGTCCGTCATCTTGTTCTTGTACTTCTGGCTGACGTAGTGGATGAACGGCCGATACAGCAAGATCTTAACATAGCAGAACGCCATGTTGAGTAGGCCATTGGCTTGCACCCACTGCGGAGGGGGGTCCATGCCGGGCCGCAATTCCATCGGAAGAGAGTCCAGCCACTGCTTGATGTCATTCTCGAGCTCCAGGACCTTCGCGTAGCTCACGCAGTTTGCTGTCGGCACGCCGGCCACGGTCACCGGCGTGCGCGATTTGATCGGATACACGTCCTGGACGATGCGCGTCAAAATAACCATCAGCCTCGTGTGCGCGTTCGCGACCGCCGCCTTCGTGATGACACCGACGGGATGAGGAAGGATCCCGTTCGCGGTGATGTACTCGTCTTCGATCTCGAGCGGGTGCTCTTGGTCGATGTCGTTCTCGTCGATACACCGCGGCAGGCCCAGCATCGCAGACAGGTGAACGTCCATCTTGCGGATGGTCCAAAACATCCGTTTGCGAACCTCCGCCTCCACCGGGTTGAAGTTGTACGTCACTTTACGATGCAGACCGAGCCGTAAAGCGGATCGCAGCGCGACGCCGATGTATGAATAGCACGTCGAAAGCCGTGCTGTGCTCTGCAAAAACAAAACCATCAGGATGACCGCCTGTATCGCGTCAGTGTCGCGCGCCTCGGTGATGTCAATCATGTTTCGAGCGGCGACAAAGTACTTGTAGCCCTCGCCGACCTCCTTCATGACCTTTATGCTTTCAGGATCTCGCATATCACACGTAAACAAGATACCAACTGCCAGGAAACAGTACACGAGCGGCAGAAAGGTGATCTGCGCCGGACTGAAGTCGTCGGGATCGGTGGCATATAGGTCGTCCAGACGGGCCATGGTAGTCGGCTTGTGGCCAAACGTAAGCACGACACAGGCCTGGTCCCAGACGGTGTTGAAGAGCCGGACGGCGAGTTCCTTAGATGGCAAGATAATCTTGAATTCGGCCATTTGCTGGTAGTAGTGGACATCCGTCGGCGACTCGTCGCTGAGGAATGGTGACTCGCTCGTGCCGGTCGACGTGCCCGTTTGAGGCGAATAGTAAAACTGTGGCATTTTCGGGAAGTCCGCGGGAATGGCGTCAGGGTGGTCATTGAGAAAATGGGCGCGGACGTGCTGCAGGAAAGCCCGGCCGGACGAATGGCCCACGTAATCGAGATGGCCGGTCTCGTCGACGTCAAGACGACCGAGAGACACAACCATTGACTCCATGTTTGTGTCCTTGTCCGCACCACTCGGTGACGCGAGCGATGAGGCGGGAGAGGACGGAATTGCGGCTGGACCACCGGCGGACGGTACACCGGCTGTTGTGCCAGGAGCCTGGGCGCTGGGTGGCCCTGCGGAGGGCACCTGGGCGTTCGCGACGAGCTGAGCCACGGTAGAAACGTCCGTCAATGGAGAACCAGCCTTGGACTTGAGCTCGTTAAGGAACCGGGGGATGTCGAAGCCCTGGCGGAAAATGTCGACGCCGGGCAGGAGGGCCTGTAGGACAGCCGATGATTGTTGCAGTCGCGATTCTAATTGGTGAATGTAGTAAGGGCCGGGGTTGCGACGGCGGTTCGAGGGTTGGTCATATGTGCATTCTATCAAGAATGTCAGTGAATGGTGGTAAGAGGCAGCGTAGAACTAGAGGACGTGCGAACCGTAAGAGTACACGGTGCAGTGAGTGCAAGGCTGTTTGCCGTCGCACTTTATTTTCTTCCGACGACCTATTGCAGTAAAGCGACTAAGCAACCGATACTCCAACAAGTAGCGACAGAAAGCATACACTCATCGCAAGCGCGCGTAACTCGCCGTCGCTTCTGTATCGGTGTCCCCGAGGACATGATGTCGTCATCGTTCTTCAGTCTCGCGCCGTGCGGGGCGGCGGACGAGTCGTCCTCGCCGTGGTCGTGGTCGTGGTCGTCGAATTCAAAGTCGTCCTCGTCGTCCTCGACGTCGGAGTGGGGCGCCCTAGACGGAGCGGGAAGACGCGCCCCGGGAGCGGCTGTAGTTGGGGGCATTGGCGGCTGTCGGGCTCGCTCTCACATGGGCCGTCCGGGGAAGGCCTTACGGGAGGACGAAGCGGCAAAGAGAAGACTCAGACGAAGCTCCGAATTGCCAGCCACAAAGCCGCGGCAGACAACTATGACGTGAGTACTAAAGAGGGCCAATGCGAAGAGGGCGCCGGCGAAACGACGAATACGGAGGCCCAATTCGAACAATTAGGCGTTGAGAAGTTGGGGAGCGCCGTGAACGAAAAAAGCGAGCAAAACTCAAAACTACACCCCATACTAAATAGCCAGCCCTAGCCCTGCTGCAGTCCCTATCTCATTCTTTTTCTCCGCCGGCGCGCTCCACGATGCTCTGCTATATCAGATAAGGAGCCCGGGTCACTTATAATGCAGTGTCTTCTTCGAAGCCAGTTCTGCAGGTCTGCTAAAGAAGTACGGGTAGCCATAGAGCGCGCCATAGATAGGAAGTCCCAAGTCTATGCATTGTGTTCTCCCAATCGCTTGCACGTGACCGCTGATGTCACCCTCCCCGAAAACCGACCGGAGATTTCTCTATCCCCAGAGCTGTTCCCTTGAAGACTATGCCATTGTTCGCTTCATCGGGCGCCTGTTCCAGTCTAGTCCACTAGCGCTGTTCTTTACTTCCGTTAATCGAGTCATGTTGATCGTTTAGAACTCAAGATGTACAAAATATAATTACCAAAAAAGACCTCCAAAAACAAATACCGCTCGTAAACTTTATGCCGTATAAAACACAAAAAATGAACTCCATGTTTTTTTAGTTCCAATTCCCATTCAAGTGCTCGTCCTCCAGCTCCTCGCGTTGTAGCGCATTCTCTATCACAAGCTGCCGCCCCAGACTGCTAGAATGCAAGACGCCGACGGCATTCGTGTCGTCGTCGTCGTCGTTCACCTGCCCATCACTGTAAACCTCCGTTTGCTTTTCGTCTCCGGCGCGGTCGGTTGGCTCGGGACTGCCGTATGACTCGTGATCGATATCATGGTGGTCCATGTTGAACGACATCCTGCTCTCGCGGCGCTGTAGTCCGAGAGCGGACGTCCCCGAGTTGCCTCGCAGCCGCCCATTCCCAGCCCAGCTGCTGCTGCCGCCGCCGCCGCCGCCCGGGCCGGTCATGCCGCTCATGATGCTCGGCACGCCGGTGCTCAGGCTCGACGTCGCGTCCAGCTTCGCCACGAACTCCGGCGGCAGAAACGGCGTGTGCCGCTGCGCCTGCGCCCGGTTCGTGCCCCCGATCCCGGCGCCCCACGTGACCAGCATCTCCGTCGCGGTCGGCAGGACGAACGGCAGGATGACGCTGACGTCGAGGTAGACGCCCGTGTTGCGCGGCTGCTCGTCGTCGCTCGACGACCCGTTCGCGGTCGCGGCTGTGGTCGCGCCGTTGCCGTTGCTGTTCATGCCCGGCGGCGCGTTCCGGGACGCGTGCAATATGCTGCCGAGACCGCCGCTGCTGCTGTTGCTGGAATTCATGCGCAGCCGATCTCCCAAAGTGCTTGTGGCACTGTCGGGCTCCCCCGGGGCAGACGACGAGATCGGAATCGTGCTAAACTCGGATGCATCACTGCCGGCCTGCGTGTCGTAGGCGCCCTTCGGAAGCGTCCGCGTGTGCTGCTGCTGCTGCTGCTGCTGCTGAGGCAATATCTGATTCAATAGCCGCGATTTTCGTGCCATGCCAGCTCCGGCACCGCTGCCACTTCCTGTCTTGCCTCCACCATGGCTGCTCTGCTGTAATTCCAATCCACGAATATACTTTAGTCCGTTCTTGGACATGCGATCCTCTCCGACCTCCGCGCGATATCTCTTGAGGATATGCAGTAGCTGCTGCGCTGTCAGCGACGGCAGCTGCTGCAAAGTGGCCGCAAGCCCTTCCGTGTCGTCCCCGAGGCTCGAAAAACACTGCAGCCACTGCAGGAGCTGGACGACCGGCGTGAGATGCCGGCGAGCGAGATCCCAGATGCTCTCGTGGATCATGCCCGAACCCGACCCGCCGACGCCGGGCTCCATGTCGACCGGCCGGCGGTTATTCGCGCGCGCCCAGTCCTCGATGGCGGACAGGTTCAACCGGATCTGCATCGCGCGAGTCCGCGCAAGGTACTTCCGGTTTGCCATGATCAGATTGAACACGGTCGCGTCGATCCAGTAAAAGATCTGGCCGACGACCTGGAGGACCATGACGGGATGCACGTCGTACAGGTCCAGCACAAACAGCGTCGAACTCAGCAGCGACGTCACGCTCCGCGGCGCGGGCTGCGCCATCTTGTGCGGCGACGGCGGCCGGATCTGCTCGAGATCAGGCCCTCCGCTGCTGCTGCCGGCGCTGCCGCCGGGGGCACCGCCGACAACGCCTCCCGCGCTGCCTTCCGCTCCACCGCTTCCCGACCCCGTCCCGCTTGCGGTGTCCTTAAAGTTGTCGTTGTTGTTCTTGCTTGTCCGGAAGAACGGCCACTCGCGTTGAAACTGGATATCTCGCAAGCCGGGGATGGTCTCGTGATCCAAAATCGCCGCCTCGAGAACCTTGTCCAGCCGCCGCTCGGCATCGCGTATCAGAAGCACAAAGATCTCGCTCACGAGCTCGGTGAGGTCCTGCTGGTAAACCGTGGTGGATTCCATCAGCCCCGGGTCCTTCCGCAGATAGTACACGAGCAGGGTGGCGTTTGACAGCCAGAAGGCCAGAAACGTCATGTCGTCTTCGTGGGCTTCGACAACATCGTTTATGCGCTCGATTGCCGAAAAGAAGAGGCCCTGCATCAGGTCCGGCGTGCCGTAATAGTGGGCGAACCTGGCGGAGAGAAAGAGCACGTTTGCAGGCACGGGCTTCTGCGACTGCGACCGCAGCGGGTGCATCTTTGTGATGGCCGCGTCGAGGATCTTCGGCACGTCCTCGGCGGAGAAGACAAACATCTGGTCCGGCAGGCAGTGCTCCCAGTCAAACTCGGCCTCCTCTGCGGCGTCGTCGAACGGCTCCGGGTCGTGCAGGCCGAAGCCCGAGAGATCAATGTCGAGAGCCGCGGATGACTCCGCCAACATTCGCTTGTGCAGGTCTGCCTCCACGAACCCTTCGCCGCGCCCAGAAAACTTATGCGGCGAGTGTGATGACTCTGTGCCGTAGTAGTCGTCCGTCAGATGCGAAATGACAGACTCGTGGTCGTCAGTAACCGTGGTACTCCCGATCAAGTTCCTGATCTCTTTACTACCACCTTGGTCCGCAAAGTCGCGGGCCGTGAATCCCGCTACCGACTTTACATTTGGCGACGCGCCGCTGTCGAGCAGAAACCTGACGATGGATGAATAGTTGTTGTTCGTCGCCCACATTAACGGCGACCATTTGACTACAAAATTTGTCACAGTCAGCGCCAGCACATAATACCAGAGTATGGCACTCCAGCACGGTACACTCACACTTGTCCTGTTGGTCGACGTTGGCACCGCTGGCAACAAGCTCCCGCACGATGTCCTCGTGGCCAAAACAGGCCGCGTAGATCAACGCACACGTGCCGTCCTCATCCGGCTCGTTCACGTCCACGTACGAGCGCGCGTCGGCCTGCTCGAGGATGCGGGACACGCGGCCGACGTCGCCGCTGCTGGCGGCCGTGACGAGCATGTTTTGCAGGATCTGGGCCTTGTCCGCCCGCGTCGTGGTCGGGTCGCGCAGGACGTCGTCGACGGACACGGTCGAGTCCTCGTCCTCGGCGGGTTCGATCATTGTCGCGGAGAGCATGTGCTGCAGCCGCCGCGTGCTCTCGCGCACGCGCTCGTCGTCCTCGTCGCCGTGCTCGGCGCTCCGCCGCACGGCGGCCTGGTCGTCCGTCAACGACCGCGGCGAGACCAGCGGGAACTGCAGATCAGACTGCACCGGCAGCGCCGGACTGCTGACAGGCAGAACCTGAGCAGCCCCGCCATTGATCCACGGATCGTAGACGTCGTCGTCCCTGAACCGCTCGGGCTCGCGCACCGAGACCGGCAGGGTCGCGTAGTCGAGCGACAGCGGGATGTCCCTCGGCAGCGTGATTGCCGGCAGCCCGTGCGGTTCGTCCGCGTCCCGCGCAAACACGTCGTCCGCCACCGCCTTGTCTATCCGCGCGTCGAGGTCCGCGTCGTCGTCGGCCGTGACTGCCGGCGTCAGCGGCGAGCCCGAGGCGGAGCCGCCAGAGTCGAGTGTCCGCCTCGGCGGCAGCGAAGGCGCCCGCAAGCCTTGTTGTTGCTGTTCCGGAAAATCAAGGCCCGGGCTGAGATCAGCCATTGCCCCGACCTGCCTGGTAATTGTTTTTGCAAAGTGAACAGCGGGAGCTAATTCCGTCGTGTGTGGAAACGCCAAATCCTGTGTATGCAACCAAGTCGTCCTGATGTTGGACGCCCCGGATACGTCTCGGATCCATTGCCTCGCTAGCTGACCGCCGCACGAGCCACAGCCGTCATGCCCCCAAGGGGCTCGTACTCTCGGCTTTGTTTACAATTCGCTTGACGCGGCCCGACACTGGCTCAGACACGGAGTGTTGCCGCCATGGGTCGTCTATACCCACGCTCCTCGCTCCGTCGAGCCTTAAAAGGGAATACCCACAACTGCAATGTCTCAAAAAGAGCGGACATTCTTGTATGTTACTGCGAATTCGTTGTATGAGAGGCGAGTGCCTAACTCCTAATGGTCGACCCTCCAGGTATACCTCGATTACATGGTGTTTCTTGATGCGTATGCTTGTTCTGTCTTTATAATTTTGGGTCAGTCTTAGTCAGTCACTCACTCATGGTTTGCGTATAGGCTTTTAAAGCAGGCCAATCAGGAAGCACGACAAGCAGGCGACAAAGTCATTCGCCAACGACACATCGACCAAGTCGCGGACGTATGTTTGTACTGCCCGTTTCAGCCGACGTTCAAGGCCAGCGTACTGATCCTTTTGTTTTTTTTTGCCTTAGAGCGTGTTGCACAAGTTCAGAGGTTGACGCGCGCGCAAAAATAATTCACTCGAGTCTTCGTTTAAGGCAACGGTCAGCGTTTGGGTAATCGGCGTTTCGGGAGTCTTCTTGGGTGGATCAGAGTATGTCAGAATATAAGTCAATTCCATCACGATCATCACCATCATACAGCGTAGGGCAACAACCCTCGCCGCTCCGCGATCGCAAGCCACCTTCCTTCCTGCCTCTTCTGGCTCTAAGTTTGGCCCAACATCGAATTCCGAACATAAGATTGCGTCATGGGCCCTTTCTCAGCTTGGCAACGCCTGAGCCGCGCTATGCCGGCTCACTCGGCTAGTCTACACTCCTTCTACACCACTCCCATGCGCCTTTGCGCTTTCTAGGATCTTAAACCATATATTAACAAATTACCGTAACGTACCCCTTACATTCTCTCCCAAATGCGCCAATTATCTAATTAAAGCGCGTTAAAAGCAGCATGCCATATTAGAAATTCGAAGTAGGACAAAACAAAACAAAGGACCGGCTGCACGAGCTTCATCATGCCCGGCAGAAATAATGTTACACAAGTGATGCACACGCGCACAAATTCCACGACACGAAATCACAAAAACAAAAAAAAACCTATGAGCCCGATCAAAGGGCACGGGAAAAAGTGATCTTACCCTTACTTTTTTCAACTCGCTGCGCACACAAATACAGAAACCAAAACCAGAATAAAATGTAGACAAAAAATGAGGCGGCAGAACGACTATGCAAAATACTGACGAAATATGCTTTCCGAACATAAAATCTAAAATATCAAACTGTCATGTTAATATGCTTGCTGCTAACGCCAGATAACAGAGGGGATGAACTCACGATTCACACAGAGACTGCAATATGTAACAAGTAAAGTAAAAAAACACCATGCGAAACTACTGCTCTTCTCCAGACTTGTCGCCCAAAAGATCTATGATAACATCTGATATTCCACAATGTTAGCTTTCGCCTCTCTCGTAAACACACTCCTAATCAGGAAAATTACAAACCTTTGAACACAGTAAAATCGATCGGCTTCGACACGTATCGCGAGAATCCAACCAAGGCGCATTTTTCTGCAACGTCGGACATGACATTCGCACTCAGCGCCACGATTGGGCACCGGGACGGCGCACTGCTGACTTCCTCCCACCGGCGCAGCTCGGTACATGTCTGGAAGCCGTCCTTGCGCGGCATATGCAGGTCACAGACAATGAGGTTGTAGTATCCCGGCGGGGCGGCATACACTTTCTGCACGCACTCCTCACCGTCCGCGGCGGTGTCGACGATCAAGCCTCCTCGGACTAAGAACTTATCCAATACCTTAAGATTCACAGGATTATCTTCAACCAATAGCACCCGGTAACCGTGACCTTCAACCGCGGCCTGCAACTCGCTGAATATCGACTTTGTCTGGGTCGAATCTGACCTCTTTCGCAAGACAACTCCGCCGTCTGACCGTGACCCTTTCGCGTCTTCGTCGTCCGCATTGGCCGGGCCCAAAGGACTGCCGTGCGCACCAGCTTGCCGAGCGCGGCCTGAGTCGAAGATTGGCGCTAGCCTGGAGATTTTCAGCGGCTTCGACACAAGGAAGAACCGCGTATTAAGCTCCCTGCCCAACAGGCTGTAGTCAACAAGCCCGTCGCCGGCGAGCGCGCCGCCCCGGGCCGCTGCGTTCATGTTGCCGGCCCGTCCCACGACGCCGGTCACGGACTTGGTCGGCGTCATTGGGGCTTGGTTGTGAATCGCAGACGGCGATCCAGACGCATTCGCCCGCATGTTCTGCATGATCTCGGTCTTCTGCATCGGCGTGGTGAAACCAATGACCTTGGTCTTCGAGTAGACGGCCGAGTTCGCAAACACCTTCACAGCCAGTGCTGCAATCTCGGCATAATCCGACACATTGATGACAACGTGCGTGAAGGCTTGTCTCTCGCCCGGACCAGGCACTCGAGCCCCCAGAACCGTGATGACGTCCGCTGCAGACTCGTAATTCATGACGTGAGAAGTCTCGAAAGCATAGTCAGCGGGCAGGGCCTCGCGGATGTGAGCCAGAATTGCCTCGGTCGCAAACGGGTACTCGCACACGACGAGCGCGAAAACTGACTTCTTCGGCGGACCGGGCGCGACGGCCGCTGCCTCGGTCTCGCTCGGAATGGGAGCCAACGTCGGCACCAGTGCCGCGGACGGCCGACGACCGCGCCGATCATTCGGCAGCTGCAAATTCATCGCCACCGGTTCGCTGGCCTTGTAGGCCGTGTTGAACTTGGCTGCGACCGCAGCATGTTCAGACATCGCGCCGGAAGCCAGTACCTGCGAGTTAGCGTCGGTGTCGCCTTCTTTCACCGGAGACCCCGACAGCGGCTGCTGAAGAAGCGTCGAAATAGCTCCCGGTCGCAGAGAAAACGGCGAATGCTTGTCCAACCCAGAGAGACGACGCGGAGTGTCCATAGACGAAGAAGTCGCGGACGACGTTGACGGATGCCGAATACCGCCTTTCATTATCGGACTGAATGCCTCCTGATCCTGCACGCTTGGCAGTCCAAACTTGGCACTGAAGAAGAACACTGATCCCTCGCCCTTCACGCCACGGCAATTGATGGTACCTCCGTGAAGCTCTATAAGCTGGCGAGATATCACCAGGCCAAGGCCACTGCCGCCATGCCTCCGCGTGAGTGTTCCGTCGATTTGACTGAAGGGCTTGAACATCAGGACTTCCTCGTCCTTGTCAAAACCGGCACCGGTATCGTGACACTCAAAGTGCAGCATAATCGAATCGCCGTCATGGCTCTCAACCGAACAACGAGTGAAAACTTCTCCTCGGTAGGTAAACTTGATGGCATTGCCGATAATATTCAGCAGCACCTGTCTGATGCGTATGCGGTCGCCATTGACGATATCCGGCACATCGTCCTGGACGACGTAGTTCAATTCAATATTCTTTGAAATTGCCAGCGTGCTGAGCAGCTCGTTGGCATCCTCGATAAGCCATCGCAGATTGAACCACTCCTTGTTCAGGCGCATCTTTCCCGCCTCTGCCTTGGACAGGTCCAGAATGTCGTTGATAACCGACAAAAGCGCCTCCGAGCTGCTTCGGATTGTGTGGCAGTAGTCCAGCTGCTCCGCCGTGAGCGTCGTATCCAAAAGAAAGTTTACCATGCCCGATATGCCGATCAGCGGTGTTCGAATCTCATGCGACATGTTTGACAGGAAACGCGCCTTGGACTCCATGGTACGCTGCGCAGCATCCTTGGCCTCCTCCAATTTCTCCTCCAGGAGCTTATGATCATTGATATCCGTGCACGTGCCGAACCATGTTGGGTCGCCGCTAGGACTCATGTCTTCGGCGTGGAAAGGAAGGCCAGAAGCTCCCGGCAGCGCGTCAGCAAAAGTGACACCCTCGTCCGATGGCGGCTCGTTGGCGTCCAGCTTACAGTCGGCGCATACACAGCGCACCAAGTGCCATCTGTACTCGCCCTTTGCGTTGCGCAGTCTCACCTCGCACGAAAACTTGTTTTCAAGCACCTCGGGCAGCACGCACTTGGGCCGATCGTCCGGATGAAGGCATTCCAAAAATCCAAACTTCTGGGCCGCTTCCAAGCTCTGGCCGGAGTAGTCAACCCACTGGTTGTTCGCGTACACGATTCCGTCCGACCGCGTCGCCGCGAAAACGATCAACGGACTTGACTCCGCCAGAGTCCGATACTTCCGTTCGCTGGCCAATTTCTCGGTCTGGCGGATGGATTCCATTTGCGCAATGTGCTGATCATGCACGTCCATGTTTGTCCCAAACCAGTGCACAATGGCGCCCTTGGAATCCCGCAATGGAACAGTCCGCACAACAAAGTACCGGTAGGCGCCGTCAAAACGCCGTATCCTCAGCTGCAAACTCAAGGGCTCGCCATTCTTTAACGCGCTGCGCCAAGCTTTTGTAAACAACGGCTGGTCGTCCGGATGAAATCTTCGAACTCCGGGCTGACGACAGTACTCGGATGGAGACAGTCCGCAATACGCCAATGTGCGTGCTGACACCCACGTGATGGCGCCCGATTTTGGCTCGGCAATAAAAAGATGCACGGGAATCGAGTCGATGATTGTTCGAAGCAGTTGCGGCGACGGAGGAAGCATCTGCATGGACTCGTCCTTTTGTGACTGTTTGGCCTGCATTGTGGACAGTGATGGCTGGGATTTCGGTGTCGGAATCGGCGAAGTCGACGAAGAAAACGACGACATCGGTGACTTTGGTGCCGGTGATTCGGATCGCACTGTTCGTGACGCGCTCCTTGGTCTGCCATGCTGACGATACTTGAATGAAAACGAAGAAGACGTCGATTGCATACTCTGCGTTACTATTTCAGGAAGTTGATATTCCTGCGACTGCATGTCGATGGGAGTGACCGCAGGCGATTGTCGTTTGCTTGAGGACATTGAGAAATATGTGCCCGACGTGCCAGTTAATGGTGAATTGATGTTTATCGCCGCCTCCATGGTTGGAGTCGACGTTGCCGACGATTCTCCGGAATCTGTTAATTGATTCAGGCCGAGATAGCTGCCGGTCTTGCTCGAATAGACGCTCGACCTGTGGCTAGACGCGCCGCTCGACTGCCTGCCATATCGCCGGCTCATCTTGTGTTGACCGCTGTCGCGATGGCGATGGCGACGATTCTCTCGCGCTCGTTCGAGCTGATATTGGAGACTAGAATGCGACTCGGCCAATGAGTATGCAGCAGCGACATGCGGCGCAAACGCGCTAAGAGACTTTGCCAGATTCATAGGATATGGAATGACGTCTGACAAAATCGAAACAATCGCGATCGGCACAATATTGTTGCGATTTCGCGTGATGGCAGCATTGTAGCCCGGACGCGACACGGACGGGTGGACCAAAGGGATATGAATGACCGCGTAACTCGATTCTAGTCCAATCGCCCGAATGGGGCCGTAGGACTGTCCAAGTGGCGATGTGTTTGTGTCATTCGGCGACGCAAATGCATCCTCGACCTTCGGCGTCAAATCTGAGTTAAAAAACGGGTTCTCTTTGCTGTCCTTGGATATCGCCGGCGATGGTGCCGGAGAATTGGACCAGGGCGAAAGCAAAACGTGCTCGTAGTCCTCATACGGCAGGTCAGCCGTCGACAACGTCGGGGCGCCCGACTCGTCAAACGGATCTCGCAGCGACGGCTTCATTAACTTGCCCTTGCGGCTGAATGCATTGCGGTGATGCAGCGGCGGTCTCTCGGTCGCGTTTGAACCTTCACTCGCGTTTGAGTACTCGGACTGCTTTCGCGCGGGTTTGGACTGTTGATCGGCGTCGCCGGCAGAGCCCTTCGATTCTTGAAGATTCCGGTATTCGCGTTGCAAAAGAACGAGCTTACCCCTTTGCAGTACGCGACTGACTCCGAGACTATCGATCAACGGATCGACGTCGGATTCCAATGGTCTCAGGGCGGAGTGCAATTTGGCAGTCCCTCTTTCGACCTGGGTATAGCGTCGAGACAGGAAAGGCACGTCCTCGTTATCGCTCATGGTACTCTCGCCAGAGGTTCGACGGTCCGTGAATGAAGATTCTCGTTCTGGTCTTGGCCGCATGAACTTGCGCGGCTCATCAGCAACCGGATCAACGTCGGTATCTGTTTCGTCGTAGGCTTGGTCATTTTCGGAGTACATCGATTGACGACTGCTCGTGATTTGCTCTCGAGACATGTCTTCCTCGTCGGAATCTTCAAACATGTCCTCCCAACTGGAGTCGTCCTCGGACAGAAGTGGAGAGTACGTGTTTTGAGACTCGGACAGCGCGTCGCCTTTCCTTGCCCGCGGGGCCTCCCGCTCTATGCACTCTGCGATTTGAGAGCCGCGGTGATGCTGCAGGCGCGACAAAGACCAAGGCAACGACTTTGATGTCCACACGCCTTTGAGGCCCCACGGAGTATTCGCAATGTCGGTCAAATCGTTCGGGACTATGAGCGACGCCCGCTTGGCCATGTAGACGTGCTCCAAAATATCGGTAAAGTTTTGCCAAAACGCATCCAAGCCCGAGTCCGAATTGAGCTTCAGAGCAAGATCATAGAGCTTCGGTGTCGGAAACTCGAGATCATCAAACTGGCTGAACTCTGTCGGGACGGTCGCAAAACTGGGTACTGACGGGTTCCTGCTGGCAGCTGAGACGCTGTTGAGTTCGGGCAACGCCGTGGCGAAGAAGCTGGCGGAGGATGGCGGTTCTGATGAAGGTTGGTAGCTCTGTGCTTGTGCGGTATTGACAGCCTAAAATAAAAGTTAGCCTTGGTTCCCTTGCGCTGATGAGAATTCTGCTTGATGGGTGTTGACGCGCGGTGCGGTGGTGCAAGGGACCAATGACGTATTGGCGCCGAAATCTCCTTCACAAGAGAAGAGGCACGACCAGACAGACACCGAGCCAAAATGAAAAAAAAAAAAGAAAGATAGGATTCCTTTGTTTCACTGACCTCGCGTAGATTTTCTATAATGTGATCGTCCGCGTTTGAAAGGTCCACGGGATGGGAGAGCTGGGGCATGCTGTTGCTTTGCATCGCGCTAAGGTCAAGACGCAGACCGGTAGGTGGCGACAACACCGTGTCCTTTCCGTGTTCCCGCGAGTCTGGGTTTTTCAGTGGGGACGGCATCGCAGAATAGGCCGATGGCGGGACAGTTTGGGGAGTGAAGCTGCCTGGATTGAGAGCGGTATCCGCGACGCGCTGGCCGGAGGCGCTGGAGATGCTCGATGCTGTTGAGGCGGACGAGGCCGTTGCGGCGGACGAAACAAGATTGAACGAGTTCTCGGATCTCAGGGACTCGCCATCGGGGTCGTTCTGCGATATCGAGCCGTGGGATTGGGGGGTGTTGGAGTCGGAGGCGGTCGTCATTGGCGGCCGCGGATGCGCGCGGTTCTCCTAGCGCGGGAGCTGCACGGGGACAGGAGACGGCGGGCGGCGGCTTTGCGCGTTCGGACGAAGAAGACGCGTGGGGCAAGACGGGATATCGATATCGGATCTGAAGAGACAGGGAGGGCGGTAGCTGGCCGCGACCGAGCGCAGAGACGCAGAGACGAGAACAGGGCGGTGTTGCTCAGGCAGGGCGACTAAGGCGCAGCGGCGGGTGCGGACGACATGGAGAGGAGCGTACGGGGGGGGAGGAGGACGAGAGCAAAAAGGCGACAGCAGAAGGGCGATGGCGAGTTGCGACGAGACGAGGGCGAGGAAGAGGAAGAGGAAGAGTGAGAAGTCGAGTGTATTTTGGCAGCCCAGTTCAGTTCAGTTCAGTGCACAAACTGCTGCGTTTTCGCTGTTGCCAAACGGGCGGGAAAGGGAACACGCCCAAAAAAAGGCCGGGTAAACACCGCACTGCTGCCCGCCAAGCCCTGCTTGACGTCATCATCGCCCTGACGTCACCGGCCAGGGCTTTTCCTGGGACCCTGGCCCTTTTCTCTTCCGCGGCCTTCTTCTTCCCGCACACCCCGACTATGCCAGTCCTGCTCCCCCCAAGTGCTCCTCGTTCTACTCGCCTGCATCGCGCGCAGCCTTCGCTGGCCCCTGCCAGGCCGTCGTCGCGCGCGTGTCGTTTGTCTTGTGTCGGATGTCGTGTGTGACAGGCCGAAGGTTTGCCTGTCACCGCCCACAACGAGCTTAGCCGCAATTAGCCTTTCTGTCTAGCGCTGGGCCTCCCATTGCTGCTGCGAACTTTGTAATTAGTATATGACACAGCGATTGATTTAATTGAACAACTGTTGTTGATTACTCGACCCCCCAGTATCATGCATATATACACAGCTAGTCTGCAGTCCGAGAGTCGGTGGCCCTGAGTCTTTGACCGCAACAACAGATGAGACGGCGTGGCAGTGTTCTGTTCGTCCAGACTGTAGATAATTGAGGTTCTGGTTGAGCACCCCCTGAAGGAGGGTGCTCGATGGTCGGCCCGCTGAGTTCTC